>MCJB01031550.1:281777-332357 GCA_002018475.1 Nicotiana obtusifolia
TTTGGTATCTTCTGTTACCTTCTTTACCATAGCAGATTCATCAAAGGTAACATCCCTGCTGAATATTACTTTCTTTGTCATAGGACACCATAAGCGATATCCTTTGACTCCAGAAGTAATCCCCATGAAAATAGCCTTCTTTGCCCTTGGATCTAATTTTGACTCTGTCACATGATAATATGCAGTTGAGCCAAACACGTGCAAAGAATCATAATCTACAGCAGGCTTTCCATACCATTTTTCAAATGGTGTCTTGCTATCAATAGCAGCAGATGGTAGACGATTAATGAGGTGGCATGCGTATGTAATTGCCTCAGCCCAAAATTCTTTGCCCAAGCCAGCATTGGACAACATACACCGTACCTTCTCCAGCAAGGTCCGGTTCATACGTTCTGCCACTCCATTCTGTTGTGGTGTATGTCTGACAGTGAAGTGTCGGACGATGACATCATTTTCACAGATCTTATTGAAATGATCATTTTTGTATTCACCTCCATTGTCTATGCGAATACACTTGATCCTTCTGCCTGTTTGATTCTCCACCATCGTCTTCCAGTTGAGAAAAATTCCCAACACTTCATCTTTGCTTTTCATTGTATACACCCACACTCTTCGGGAAAAATCATCAACAAAGGTTACAAAATAGTTTCCCACCTAATGAAGGTGTTTTGGAAGGACCCCAAACATCAGAGTGTACATAATCCAAAATGCCTTTAGTATTATGGATTGCTGTACCAAATTTAACCCTTGTCTGTTTCCCTTTGACACAATGCTCGCAAAACTCCAAGTTGCAAGCCTTAACTCCTTTTAACAATCCTTGATCTGATAGAGTTTTCAAGGATTTTCCTCCAGCATGTCCCAAGCGTATGTTGAAAAAGGACATCTAGAACCTCGCCTTGCCACATCCCAAAATGTCCTGACCCGTCAAAAATTTCTACCGCAAATTTCGCATTTGACACAATTCTTGTCATAAGCGAAGATGCCAACAATGACGTATTATTGACACTTGATGTAGCTTCTTCTTGTTTATTGTCTCCCATTTTTGACACAAAATATTATTTAATAGCTGACGACACAAATCAAGATTATTTCCTTTCTGGTGTGGAAGATCAAACTAAGTTGCAACCACAGAGCATACTCAGACAGAACCTTGACTCAGTTACCAAGATAAATTTTTTCTGATGTGGAAGATCAGACTATGCTGCAACCACAGAGCATACTTAGACAGTAACCTGGCTCTGATACCAATTGTTGCGGAAGCCAAATGTATATAGTGTGAATAAGTCACAACTACTATACCAAAAATTATGACAGCCACCAAATAATAAATAGACAATAAAGCAACAATAAAAGGAACACCAGAATTTACGAGGTTCGGCCAATTTTGCCTACTTCCTCGGACACAACCAATATTTTATTCCACTCCAAAAATACAAGTGAAATAATACTAAAGAGAGAAGATACAAATGCCTTAAGAAAATATGAAGGCAAATGAGAGGTGTGTATAAATCCTAAACATTAGGCCTCCTTTTATAGAGAAAATTCCAACCAAATTTTCTCTAACCACCGATGTGGGACTTTTGCCAAACTAACAGTCAGTCTCAACAGCTTGTGAATTATAGTTGCATAAAATTTCTATGCTACTTGAAACCAGTAAAATAAACTTAAAAACGATGATAATTTTGTGTGGATCGTTATACCTCTAAAACAGCAAAAGTAATTCAGTTTGACCTTAAAAGTGAAATGCAACCTTCAAGTTGGAGTATTTATTTTCTAGCTGAATGGCCATATGTTATCCAAGGTAAAAGACATATACATCGTCATTAAATCAATTTGGCGACGTGTCATCTAAGGGATACGACATAAAAGATTATAAGCTGACATTATAGAAGTACCAAGTAAATTTCCTACAATGTCCACATTATGGTGCGGCTTTAGAGCTGCTTTTGCCTTCGCGAATTACCCAACAAGAGAGAGCTGATGTAAAAGTAAGTGAGAAAACGCCAGACAGACAGAGACCAGTGCTGCTACTAGAGAAGGCTCTTTCACTACTTAGCCTTTTTCTGTCTTATAAAGGACAGAGCAAGGCTCTTTGGGTGGAGCCGTGGCGCCCTCCTTTCCAATCACTAAGAAAAAATAATACCAATCAAAGCCCTATCTAAGTAAAGTTTCGCATGTTATTTTTTCGGCCCTAGGGGAGTTTATTCGACCCATTGCCCAGTCTCCCGATGAACGTGGATTATCGGGTATTGAGCAGTGGTCTAGCATTCTCAATCCAGTATTGAGATACTGCGAGTGCAGTTATTCCCGTTTGAATGAAAAAGGTGGGGGGTGGGGGGTGTTGCAGCAAAGACTAAGCAAGTCATGCAATATGAAACTCTAATATATTCTATGATGCAAGATGGAAAAGAATAGGGCGAAAACATACACTTTCTTGCTTAATTCTGGACCTCCCAGGAGTAGCATGAGCACTTTCAAATGATCTTCCAGGAGTACCATGGCTACTATCATATGAGTTATTCTTTCCTTCCCAAGCAGGAGATGCAACACCCCTTCCTGCATTAACCTTTGCCTGATAATGTGGGTGCAGCGGTGATTTATCAAAGCTGTGTTCAGATCCCGCACTTTGTCTGCCAGTTCGACCAGAACTTGATCCACGACCACGTTGATGTTCATTGGAAGCTCTTCGTCCCGTGTTCTCGTTACGAGCTGGAGAATTAGCATACTGCCGAAAATCACCATCTTCTTTACTCGGTCTGTGTTCCCTTGTTTGCTTAGCCGCTGCTCCCCCGCGCCCTATTGGTTCCTCTGTTTGTGCTTTAGGTCTAGCGCGAGAAGGTGCTGGAGGTGGGGGAGTAAGATTGGGAAACATATCTGGATTCTCTTCAGGATCATTGGGGTTTATGATCTTTCCAGTACCACGAGTTTGCCTTGCTTTTTCAAAATACACAGTATAGGGCGTGTTATCATCATTTTCCCAATTGCCAAACTTCGGAACATTTGGACGCTGCTGAAAAAATTAAGGAAAACATTAACCAAGTGTTTAGTTGCAATTTAATTTCCGCCAATGATCATAAGACAGTGACAAGATGCAATTTTTTTTTATTCACCAACGCAAGAATGTCGATGGCAATTCCTTAGAAGTACAGCCCCTTAACAGTTTCACTTGGAATTCATAGAAGAGGACATGAAATAAGTACACCACAAGGATCGTTGCTAACTTGTAAATTCACATTGAATAATTCGATAAGCTTAAGATATACTTCTTAAAAAAAATCATGCTTGAATCTAAACAAATGCGCAAACGATCATCATATGATGCATAGTTATAATTAACAGGTAGCACCTGAGAAGCCAATTCAGAAGATCTGGATATATTCCTTAGCATAAAGCCCTCAAGAAGATAAGTGGACAAAAGATTCCGACAGAAGTAAGACTCAACCACCGATTGTAGACCAAATTAAAATGAAACACTGAGAAATAAAAGGGAAAATAAAAGCATTCAAGTCTACAACTTTGCAATATCTACAGGTATTAATTCTATCTTCAGTTTATTTTAACTTAGAACAGAAACAGAAATGGGGAGAAAGACTAGTGTTTTCACCACCGAGACAAAAGGCGAGCAAACTAACTAGGGACTCACTATCAACAAAGAATCTCAAATTCTTGATCTGGAAACAAGACAGCCACATTAATTAAGTTTGCTCAGTGTAATTCTAGGTCTAGGACTTCTCTTTATTTTGATTGATTGATTTTCATTGGAGGCTAGCTGAAGATTGTGTATGCAAATCTATTTCTATCAGGTGAAACTTAAAGCTTGTTTGTTTTTGACCTTTTATGTTTGGAAGCTTATTTCATGGTATGCTCCTTTCAATTTCTACCAATTATATAAATGACTCTTAGCATCCATTCCGACCTTAGTGTATTTAGCAATTGATTACTTAGGCACTTTACTAAGTTGAACCTCCAAACTTGACTATCAAAATCATTGAACAAAGATCAGCCAAAAAGCAGAACACGGCATAGAATGAATACAAACAGATGAAAGAATACAAATGTGCGTGAGCAACATTGGGAGCTATATCTATTTAATATTTTGACATCACACAAGGAAACAAAAAGCACAAACTGGCCCTTGCTAAATAAAGTAAGGAAATTAAAACCATGACCTACTCCCTTAGTCCTCCGAAGTGAAATATAACCTACCATACCAATCAACATAAGTGCACATTAAATACAGGATTTACTATCGCTTAAACCTCAACTTATTCACAACTGCCAAGATACTCCATCACTCCATTTTATCCATAATTTAACGCTTTCGCACATCTTTTAGAAAAGATAATAGTATTAAATAGTCTTTATATATAATAAGAGTATATGTCCAAAATAACATTTATCTTTATTAAATGTCTCAGTTAACATTTCAGCAACTAGAATGGTAAGGGTGAATCAAGAGGAATTAGAAATAAGTATTTAATTTCTTGTTTTCCGATAATAAAAAAATTTGTTTAGACAATTAACATGTGAGACGCGAGGAGCATAGGACTAGGGAAAGGAGGGCTGGAGTTGGGGTTGAAGAAGGAAACAGGAATTGTGAGTAGACATAGAGCAAATTGTGTATTACTGTAATAAAAGATACAAACATAGGCTAAAGAAAGGGGATTAGGGACAGCTATACTGTCAGAACAAGCAAATTTGCCGGACGATATCTAAAATCCATGGTAAATATTAAAACTCATGCCGACACACATATATAACAGGGAAAGCAAAACAAATAAAGTGAAAACTTGACAAAAATCAGAAACGGAGAAGATGGAAAATTAAATCAAAAAACGTACTGCCATTGTTGTTGATCAGAAAACCTGCAAAAGTCGAGAGAGAAAGACAAGGGCGAGGGTGAAGAATAGGTGCAAGACAGGTGAAGTAAATAATGAATGAAGGAGAGGTTCATCAACCATTTACCGGCGCCACCGGTAATGGTTGACTGACTATTCGTCTCTCTCTCTCTCTCTCTCTCTCTCGCGTAGACTTCCCTCCTAACTATTACCCCATGCAGTTACCGCAATATACAAGCTTTATTTCTCCATTGGCTTTTCCGCTTAACAAAAACAAAGCTTTAACCTACTACTAAAGAAACACTTGTCGCTTTTTCGAAATATCCCCTACAATAATTTTTACCTCCATCCCTATTTACATCAAACTAACTATATTAAAGTATTAATCAATATCCCCCACAATGGTTTCTGCTCATGTGCATTGGTATTTTACATCAAATTATATTAATAAGTTATAAATTAAGATAAAAAAATATACATATTCATTGAACTATATAATTATTGCGTGCTAATAAGTTTTTATCCACCGAGAAACAGAAAAAGTCTCATCCTATATCATTGACCAACCTGGCCGTTCAGACAAACATTAAAACGTACGGAGTACCTTGTATTTTTAGTTTGACCATTTTATTCCTATTTTGCTACGAATAAAGGGTGTGACTAATATAGAGTCATAACATAGTCAAGATATGTTATTTCCACAATCTTTTCTCAGTCAACTGCTCTAATGATGGTTGTCTTAATGGGACAATAATGGTTCTATTTTAGTATAACAAGTTCAAATCTCGTTCTTTATTTAATCAGATGATATTTTTCTCACAGGTAATGATCAACAAAATGTTATCAATTTTTTTTAATTAACACTGCCAAAACTAAAATACTTTAATAGTGCTCTGTAATTATTCAACAAATTGTGCTAAAGGAAACAAATAAACCACATACGCGTAGTAACGTATCAAATAACAACATAATGGGTGTGTTAGGTAGGAAGGAAGATATTGTTTTGAATAATGTTTTCTTGGAAAATAAGTGATTTTTTTATTTATTTTTTAATGTTTGGTTATAGTGGTAAAAAATATTATTAAAAATTATATTATTTAGGTAAATATTATATGAGACAAAATATGTACGGGCAGGGGAGGGTAGCATGTGGTTGCAGGGTGTGGAAGATTGAGAAAGAATTTTAAAAAATATTTTTCCTCTTTTTGGTAGGGAAGTTATTTTTTTTCAATTGAAAGAAAATGAGTTTACGAAGAAAATATTTTCTAAAATATCGAACACACCTAGTATTATAATACTTGTTCTTTGTCTGAAGGGAAAAAAGAGAGAGAAAGGACAGGTAATTAGCTTCAAGCAAAGTCGTCATAGCTTAAAATTTTCACACGTTTAGGAAGACCAAAAAAATGGCGTTTACCATATTAGTGTAGTAGGTTAGCCTGCTGACTAGTCTTCTCAAATTAAATAGAATTAAGCAGCTGTAAGAATAGAGGAAGACTGAACAACAACCGAGTCTTGATCAATTCCCCAAGGCTTGGTCTTGAGTCGCGACCATCTCCGATCCGTTGACTTCTTCATTCATTATATATTCATGAGCGGAGCTAGGGGCGGAAGGAGTTTATTCGAACCCGTCAACAAAAAATAATAGTATTGCTTATATAAGATCAAACTATTTAAGATAAACTAAATATTAAATTTTTTTAATTTTTATGCGTGTTTATTTTTATTTTTTAGAGTAATTGGTAAAGTTGTTGTCATGTGATTAGTAGGTCACGAGTTCGAGCTGTGAAAACAATCTCTTGCTAAAATATAAAGTAAGATTGCATCATATATTCTTGTGGTCCGGTACTTTTTAAGGCCCCGTTTATAACAAAAATTTAGTGCACTGAGCTGTTCATTTTTATTTTTTTTTATGTTTTGAATTTCTTGATGAAAATCATACCTATATCATTGATTTCTGTTTGTGTAAGCCGCCACTTACACAGATTGAATAGTAATTTAATATACAGCCAAATAAAATATTTGCATATACACCTAGCTAGGAGAAGGGAGACAGATTCATAGTGCCGTAATATACGTGTTATCATTTTAATTTCTTGATGAACTAACTACGTACTAATGTCAACACTCAGATACCCATAATATTCAGAGTTACTTTTATCTTTCATCATCTGTGTTTGAGCGAAAATAGTTTATCTTTAAAGAGAGAGCAGTTTTTATTTTTGGACTTTACTGCTTATTCTATTAGTCCATATTTACGGTTATATCAATTTAGTTGATTATATATGAAATTTTTTCCTTTTTATATAATATTTAAAACTTATTTATTAAAATTGTCTTAATTTTGTATTTTACCTACTCTAAACAAAGATTACTTACAAATTATATACAACCCATTATTGGTGCCTTAAATTAGGGGATTAGTTACATTATTTTCGTTTTATATCTCCTCTCATCTTTTTTCACTGCCGCATCTCTCATAAGTTTTTCTTTCTTTCTTCATCTTTCTTTCTCACCATCTTTCTTTCTCAATAAGGTAAGCTTAAAAGTTGTCTTCTCCAATCAACCTATTGAAGTAACCTTCAGGTCGTAGGAATTGAAGATTCGAACACTAATCTATCATAAAGCTTTGAATTCGAATTTTGGTTTTCAAAAATCATTATTTGTTTGAATTGGGTGTGTTGCAAAAAATTGTGAATAATTGTTTGGAGTTTATATCCCAACTTTTGAGGGTGCTTGGTGAAAATTAGACTTGGTTTGGCTGAATTTCAGATTGAAACTCGAAGAAGAAGAAGAAGAAGAACACATAACATACAATATACTTATAAAATTGTAGTAAAGTTATAATATAATTGTATGTAAAGTGTATTATGTTGTAGTTATATATATATATATATATTTTTTATTTGAATATTATATGAAAGTCAAAAAATAGTTGTATATTTATGATTCGTCACATAAAATTTGTATTTAAATTATCAAATAACCGTAATATTGTTAATCTTCTTCCTTGACATAGACCCATAACTAGATGCATTTGGAATAATATTTCGACGTCTGCTTCTTCAGGTAAAGCGGGAGGTATCCTCCTTTCATCTTTCGAGCAAAAAGTTGGGTTTAAATTTTTCTCCTTATGGTCAAATCCAAGCTGAAACCTTTTTAGAAGATTCTCGCCCTTTTATAAAGCAGGATTTCCATAAGTATCTTTTAAAATTTGGAGAGTTGGTGTTGTAATTGTTGGCTTTGGGATGGATACGAAGGTCTTCTGAAATCACTTCTTAAGGGCCTATTAGATAGGAGAGGAGGAGGAGGATTCATCAAAGTTTGATGGAGCTGCTAAGTGACCGTAATATTGTTGATAGAGGTGTCTCATTTGCTTCAGTCTATCACATATTACCGAAACCTATTTAAATCAGCACTAAAATGGATACATCGTACTTACAATTAATATTTATACAATTTGATGGTACAACAACATATAAATTTAAAAATAAATTTTGTACAAATTTAATACAAATTGATATATCTACACAACATACATACTAAAAATAAATTTCATACAACTAATTATATATTATACAACTTATTTACAACTTATCTACAATTTTCATACATTATTTCTACCCAGTTAAATACAACTACAATATCATACAACTTAAATATAATTTTTATACAATTTTTATACAATATGTCTGATGTATATATTTTGTATTTGATTTGTATATATTTTATCGGTGGTATGTGCTTCTTCCTCTCTAAAATTCCAATCAAAACTTACTCTTTTAATACAATTTTGATACATATCAACAACTTTATGTAAAAAGATAGTATTGATAACTTAATATAAATTTTATACAATGGATCATACATTATACAACTATTTTTCAACTTTCATACAACATTCAAATAAAAAAATACATATAACTACAACAAAATCAATTTACATACAATTATAATATAACTTTATTACAATTTCGTAAGTATATTGTATGTCATGTGTTCTTCTTCTTCTTATTCGAGTTTCAATATGAAATTCAGCCAAAATCAAGTCTAATTTTCACTAAAACACCCTCAAAATTGAGATATAAACTCCAAATAATATTCTCAATTGTTTGCAACAACACCCAATCCAAACAAATAATGATTTATGAAAATCCAAATTCGATTTCAAAACTTCAAAGCTTTTTAATTGCTGTCAATGATGGAGAGTCAAACAACTTCAAAATTTATAATCCTACAGTGAATTAGAAGAGATTAAAGTCTCTGCATATGTTATAGCCCAACTAAAGCGAAGTGAATCTTCATGCTTTACAATTTTAACTTTCTTGAGCATTCGTCTTTTCAAATCATAAATTGATATTCCTTATGAGTCTTCAGGCTTTGCAAGGGGGAGAGAGAGAGACATATGACCAATTAAAGCGAAGTGAATCTTCAGGCTTTGCGAGAGAGAGAGAGAGAGAGAGAGAGAGAGGGAGAGGGAGACGGAGAGAGAGAACGGGCAAGTGCAAAGGGATAAGGAAATAACTGATATTCCTTATTCAATTCCTAATATAAAAGGATACTCATTTAAAACTTATTTGTATATAATTGATAAATTGTATATGATCATGTAATTAAATTAAAACTTGAGTAGGGAGGGTAATAAGGTTTCAAATAGTGTATAGGAAGGTAAAATCCCATTATATAATAGTATGAAAATATCAGTTTCTGGAAGAATGTTGGGCTTAAAAATATTACTCCATTTTTTTGAATTTTGAGTAGTTGCTTATGTATATAACTCGAATATTTTGAAAAATAAAAGCAAAATAGTACCTCAAGTTCACTTCTGAAGTATCTTTCGTATAATGAAAACGTTTAGGAAGATGTTTAGAAAAACTACTAAGGCAAACGTCATCAACATTTTTTGCTTGCATATGATTATTCAGAGCAATTAAGAATACTTATTCTTTTTCATTTTAGATTTTTGGTCGATAAAGTATTAAAGTAATATGCACAAAATCGTTTAGTTTCCAGCGATTTTAGTATTAAAAACTTCTCATTTGTAAGTATTGGCTCTACACTTTCGCTACTCTTCTTCCTTGGGACTTTTGGGTTTGAAACTTGAAGAAAGTCTTCTACTGTCCTAGTCATATGTAGCACCATGAGCCTTTCTTGACGAATTAATCGAAGAAATTGGGGCTTTTAAAATTCAAAATATCAATACTGAGCAGTCTGCCAAAGGTTGACGTTCAAACTAAGGGTGTTTAACGGTCGGTCCAGCCCACTGACAATCCCGTTTAATCCGTTCAGTCCGGGTAAGCCCAGTCCGATAACGAATGGGGTAAGGAGGTTGTGCCGGATGGGGTCGGGTCATTTTTGACTACCGATGCACTAGAACTCAACTAGCCCGGTAATCCGTACACGGGTTTTTACCGGGTTCCAGCCCGGTATCAATTGAGATTTTTTTTAACCGTTGCTGACCGTCGAAATAAAAGATGATCACTGGGCAACGACCATTTTTTGTACTTTTAGCCATTTCGGCCTACCCCTACTAAAATAGCTCATCCCTAATAACTGATAAATCATGTTTTTAGCTTTTTAAAAACTATAAATACCCCCATCTTCTTCGTTGCTCACAACTTACTCTGTTCTTCTACTCTAATTCTCTCTCAATTTTCTCTTGATTATTGAATTGCTTATTGCTCTCAAGTTTTTAATTAATTAAAATTTTAAGTTTTATCAATTATTTACGGTAGCCACTACAAAATTACAATTATCAAGTGAAGTGTGGTTGTCATTTTTGTTAGGTTCAAGTTAAATCATACCCCGTTCTTTTAGAATGCTGTCATATATTTGGGAACACTTTGAGATGGTAGAAGAAAAATGAAGAAGTTCGCATAGTAGACTGCGAGAACTGTGGTCGACTCTTTAATGTTCGTCGAAAGTGGGAGGACACAGCTGATTTAAGGAGGCATATCAAGGGTTGTCGTGAGTGTCCTCCAGGAGTTCGTATTTAAGTTGATTTGAAATAATGTGTTATTATTTATTAGACTTATTTAAGCTTAATGTGTTAGTTTAGCAGACAAGTTAATTTAAAAAATTATTATGCAATGAAAATATGAAACGAAAGCCTTTGAAATTTGATCCTTACATATTGATCTTATTAAATAATTTTATGTAGCCACTTCATATCAATTTTCAAATTTTAAAATTCAAATTTCAAATTAAAACTTTAAACTTTAAAGTTAAAAGTTTAATTTTATACCTTAGAATTCTTATTTTATTATTTAAAAATTTGCAAACAGTAACAATTATATTGAATAATTAAACAAATACAATTAAAAAATAATAATAATTTAATCCCGCCCGGTCCGGACCCGATAAGCCCGAACCTAGACGAGCCCAACTTAACCCAGAAAATCCTAGCCCACTACCAGCCCGGAACCTCAGCCCACTAACCAGCCCACCCCACTAACCGGACGAGCTATTTTTTTTCATGTCCAGACTGTCCGGTAAATACCTTTAGTTCAAAACCACGGTTAAATTTCATGACTATTATACTAACAACGTCGTACGAATATCAAGATCTAATTAATTTACGTGATGCCCTAATAGATATCAGAACTTGACTCAGCTAGATATTTTGGTGATAAAGGCGAGTCAATGACCCTCAACCTCCAACCCTAAAATTGTGGGTTCGAGTTAAAGGAAATAAAGTGGGAAGCTCCTAGGGAAGGGTGAAAAAAGATTTAGAGAGAAAAGAATTTATAAGTTGTTCATGTGTGCGACTCCTATTATCTGGACAAACAATCTTGGTCACCACTATTGATCTTTAAAAAGGATGATTGTTCAAGTTGCTTGTACGTGACAATGACTGGCTATTGACTTTGCATATACCTATAGGTAATTTGAGTTTAAATTTTATACAATAATGATGTTAAAATATTCGCATGGACAATTATTGGACAAGTCACTTACAAAATAATTTTATATAAATATCTATATTGAACATTAATTGATAACTTACCAAAATAATAATTAACTTGTTATATTATATTAAATTATGCTTATACTGATTTTTTTTCTTTTTTCTTTTTGCATTATCGTGAACATAGTGTAGGCATATAAATTTTATTAAAATTAAATTCATAAAATAATTTGGACTATATTTTAAATACAAGATATATTGGTCCAAATAAATGTTATGGGCTAATATAATTGAATTAGTTATATAGGTCCAATATATATGGATTAAATAAATAAGTTTTAATCCATTGAGCTAGCCCATTTAATTGGGCTAAAGTGATGAGCCCATTTCATTAAGCCCAAGATATCATCTTCCTTGAGACCCAATTTGGTGCCATGTGTCAAATGACGTGGCACGCTAGGTCAGACGAAAGAGCCAATAAGATCGTGTCACGTGTCAAAATGAGAAGGCATGCCAAGTCAAATTAAAAGGCCAATGAAATCACGCCACGTATGCAAGTGACATGTTCTGATCAATCAAATGAGGCCTTGTCACTCTTCAATCTGATTGGTCGGAAAGAGTTTGTTCTCATCACAACTCTTCCCTCCCACAACTATGAATAGGGGTCTTCATAACTCAGAAAAAATATCAGAAGTTATAACAAGAAACAAGAGAGAGCTCGTTTATCAAACAAGGCAAATTTTTCTACAAGTTTCAAGCTTCAAACAATCAAGTTCAAGTTCAATCCCAAGAACGAAGAACAAGTCAAGGTTCAAGGACTACAAGTTCAAATCAAGGTTCGTACTTGTTGAATTCAAGATCATCGTTCGTGACAACAAATATAGATTCAAGAACAAGCTCAAAGGCCTTTGAATTTATTTACTATTAAAAAGAAGAATTAGAGGATTCATAGAGATTGTAACTCATGTTACTTGAAACTACTATTCTTGCAATATCTTTCAATCTTAATTATATTTTCTCGATGCAATTTATTGTCTACAAATTTTGGCACGCCCAGTGGGAAAATATCTACCTCTCATCTCAACTTTTCAATCACCAAACTTTAAGAACATCAAAATGGCTTCAAATTGATCCCAACTATAAATAAATCGCGCCTCGAGGTCTGTATACCAATCAAAAGCATTTCCTTTTAGCGAGCGGACAAACTGCTTGACGAGCTAATCTCCATAAGTCCCAGCGTTGTTACATGTGTCAACGAAGTGCGCCACATGTTGCTTTGGATTGCCTTTACCATCAAATTGTTGAAACTTTGGAGGTTGATAAACAGCAAGCATTTTCAACATATCGATCCTTGCAGTGTATGGCTTTGCGTATGTAAGGGAGGACTTGGCAGCAACTTCATACTTATTATTAATAGTTCCTTCAATGAACTCCTTCAGTTGAACGACTGGAATCATCCCTTCAGATGAGACAGGGATAGCCTTAGTGGATGTTACTCGTCTTAGGGAAGAATCAATCTCTGCAACTTCTGGGAGCTTGCCAGGTGCATGGGTCGATTCTTCTTCCGTCAAGATTCCGACCCTGTCTGTTAGCTTGTCAATTTTAGCATCTTGATTTTGCATGCACTTGGTCAAGGCAACGATTGCTTTCAATCAAGTTTGCCAACTGCTCAGCATTTGTCACCATGGCTTGCATGACTGTTGTGGACGATGGAGAGTAGCATGGATTGTCACACAGATTAATCCTCGATTAGCTCACGCTATGGGTGTAAGTGAGGAGGATCCATCACTTGAAGCATCATCATCATCCTTTACAGCAGAGTTCTTGGATCTAGAGAGGTCAAGCAGAGCTAGAGTTTTCTTAATCTTTTCAGCAATATCGCTTCCTCCTTCAGGTGTGCTTGTAGAAGATCTTGCTCCTTTTGAGGATGAAGATCCGAAAACAAGAGTTGATGCGGACGACACTTGGGGTGCTTGTTGTACTAATGAGTTTGCTTTACTCCTCGTAAATGGTCCAAAGCTTCCAAAGGTAACAGCGAAGATGCTTTCCACATCAGCATAGAACCTGGAATTAACAGCCTTGATGGAAGTTGATCTGCAAGAGTTCCTTAATCGCTTTTATAGCACAAGGCGCACTGTGATCATGGTAGAGCTCACAAATACTCGTGAATGGAAGGGTGAACCAGTTATCGACTTTATCAATCGTTGGAGGAATGCAGGCCCCAACTGTAAAGACAGGCTTAGTGAAACTTCTGGCATAAAGATGTGCATCCAAGGCATGCATTGGGGATTACGCTACATCTTGCAAGGTATCAAGCCTAGCACATCTGAAGAACTTGCAACTCGTGCCCATGACATGGAATTGAGCATGGCCTCCATTGGAAATGAAAGGCTGTCCATCCATGAACCTCGCAAAGGGAACGAAGAGTAAGAAGTCAGGAAATGGAGCAAGTTTGTATCCAAATCTGAAAATAAAGAAGCTATGAATGTCAACACATCACCTTTGAAGTTCACGACGAAGCTGAGCAAGAAGTAGAGTATGAAATTCACTTCTTTTCAAGATAAGCCAAGTAGAAGGTTGACTCTACAAGAAATGCAAGAGAAGGAGTACCCATTTCTAGATTTTGATGTGCCGGTAATTTTTGAAGAGCTTCTCGAGTTAAAGCTTATTGAGCTTCCGGAATGAAGCGGCCAAATGAAGCTGGAAAAATTGATGACCCAAATTACTGCAAATATCATCGACTTGTGAGTCATCCTCTTGATAAGTGCTTTGTCTTAAAGGACAAAGTTATGGACTTGGCCTGTAAAAAGAAGATCGTGCTTGAATATGAGAAGACAAGTGCGAACCAAGTCTCTATCACCTTTGGCTCATTCAGCCAGATGAATTATGCAGTTTCAAAGAAAGTAAGGATAAAGAATTACTGGGTAACAACAAAGTCGAAGTTGATCATTCCGATGATGATGAAGATTGGATGTTGGTGACTCGTAGTAGGCGCTACAAAAGGAGCCCACGAAAAGAATCAATAGACCAACCAACAAGGAAAAATGATGGTAAAAAGACTAAGGAAACGGAATACAGTTATGCATTTGAAGAAGGCAAAAGTGGAAGTACACCACCCTCAAAAGCCACGACATCTAGTGACCTTGGAGGAGTTCTTGCCAAATTGGTTGCGCACGAAGTTTTCTCATAATGGTAGTGAGACCTTTTGTTGCCATGCTGGCAAAGAGGAAGAAAAGAATGATGACCTACTGTTGGCACCATATTCGGAAGAGCTCATCGAGTCTATTCCTCAAGAAGTTAATGCTTGCAATAAAAAAAAGTTACGTTCACAAATGACGATCTTCTACTAGGTGACACTCCTCATAACCACCCGTTATACCTGGTTGGATAGATGCACGATGAAAGAGTAAATCAAATTTTGGTTGATGGAGGATACTCAGTGAATATTTTGCCAATTTGCACTGTGTGAAAGAACTTGATATTTCCATGAATGAACTCTCGGAAAGTCGTGTGATGATTCAAGGATTCAACCAAGGGGGGCAAACAACCATAGGTGCGATCAGGTTGGGAATCACCATTGAAGATATACAATCAAGTGTATGGTTGCATATGATCGATGCAAAGAGTTCATACAACATCTTGCTTAGAAGGCCTTGAATATATGAGAATAAAGTGGTTCCATCTACCTACCATCAATGTTTGAAATACTACGAGCATGAAGTCGAGAACAAGATAATTGCTGATGACAAGCCATTGACCAAGGCTGAATCACACTTCGCCGATGCAAAGTTCTACTTGAAGAACCGTATTATGAAGGAGCTAAAAGCCGATGATTTCATGAATGGCAAGAATGATGAGTCCACGACTAAGAGAGCTGAGGTGGTTGCCAACAAAACCAAGGCTGTTGCTGAGGAGGTATACCCTAACTCAAATAAATCTCATGGAGGAAACACTGTGTCCTATGGCAAGAAAGTAACTCCTGCATTCCGCTATGTCCCTAAAAATAAGAAAGAGGAGGGAGAATCATCCAAACTCCAAACCAATATGCTAAGGAAGTTAACTCTTCCGATCAAACGAATTGAGGAAGTAAAGTTTCCCTAAACGCTGTTTACAGGATTTGTGGCCCAAAATCATTTGCAGACTGTGGCATTCCTTACGAAGCGTACAGATGATGGCTTTGATCCTAATGCTTACAGGCTATTTGCAAAAGCTGGATATAATCCCAGTGAGCCATCAAAATTAGGGAAGTTCTCATCAGAAAATGCTATGAGGCAACCACATGAAGGTTTGGAATACAAACAACCGTCACTAGTGCGCATCTCCATAAGAAGGGCGAGCAACAATTAAATCATTGTGGAAGATGAATTTGCCACTTCTAACAAGCCTTCTGTCTTTGATCGACTTGGAAAATCAATTGTGAGGAATTTCATATTTGAGGGATTGGGTCCATTAAAGAAGGGGAACAAGTTCGAAAGAAATTATCAAAGCATAAGAACAACCGCTTCGCGCAGAATTTAGAAAATCTCTAAGGATTTCCAAAATTTGGTTCCTTCTAGAATGAGGCGACAAAAAAAACTTGTGGTTTCATGTAAAGAAATAGTGAAGATAAATCCATATAATATGGTCTACTACACTAGGCGAGCACAGTGCTTCATCTCTATAGAGGATGACGAGAAATTGGAGGATGTTTCACTGTGTTATCACATATCCTTCAACGATGGGGACCTTCAAGAAGATGAAGATGCAAAGGATGCTCCGCCTGAACTTGAAGAAAGGGTAAAGGCAACAGTTGACGCTTTGAAAGAAATAAACCTTGGCACCGAAGAAGAACTAAGGCCCACTTATCCAAGGGCTTTACTAGTAGTCGATGAATGTAGACATGTAATTTTGACCCGCGCGTTAAAATCACCTCTAATAATCATAATCATCTTAGAATAATTATTGGAGCCTATTTTTGTAGGAATCCGCTTTATTATTAAAGTTAATTATATTTTTAAGTTCAAAATTAAAAATATCGAAAATAGTTTCAAGTTTTTGTCTTTTATAATAATACTAATCCAATCAAGGTCTTATCTTTTGGGCTTTAAAATTAATTTTCAGACTTTTGTTTTGGCCCAATCCCACAAATACTGAAGTCCAAATTCAGCAGCCCACAAAAATGATCCAACCCAGCCCAACCCTCTCAGCCACGTATGAATATCCTAACGACCTCTGACAGAGGAGGGCCATCTCAGGCACACACGCACTCTCTGCACTTGATTTTCCCATCGTCACTCTTCATAACAGAAATCAGAGGGATTATTCTGGAGGGATTCTGGAGGGAGTTATTTTTCTTGGTGAGCAAGAGAGGAGAGGATTTGGAGCAAAACCCCATTCTTTTAGTCTTCTTCTTCCCTGAAAAATTACAGAAAAAATCAAAAAAAGAAAAGAGAAATGAGAATGACCAATCTAAAACATAGAGTTTGATATTGTTTTTGATTTCAGTTCGAAGTTTCAAAAATCAAAGAAAAATAAAAAAAGATAGGTCAAATTCACTTTCAATCTTCTTCTCAAAAATCTCAAAAACAAAAAGAAACAAAAACAGAGGAATATATACTTCTACTTCGTTCAATTTCGATTTTGGTAGAAAAGGGTATTTGATTTTCAATCCAAGCTGCCAGTTCGAGCTTCCGGTCGAGGTTCGCTGCTCCGTAGCTGATATTGATTGTCAAAACTAGCAGGGATTCTCTACCAGGTCCATCTCTTGACTCTTTTTTATTTTATTTGGATGAATAAAGAATGAACAAAGCCTTGAATGTTTATGTTCTAGATTAGTAACTTTATGAATCTATATGTATAATTCACGCTTATGAAATAGGGTAAGATAATTGAAGCCAAACATCATATGCTAGCTAAAATCGAAACCAAAAACATAGAGGAAACCTGCGTCAGGGTCGATTATGCGACCGCATAACTGATATGCGGTTCGCATTTTCGCGTTTGGGATAGGTTCTGCGACCGCATAACTGATATGCGATTCGCATTTCTAGTTTGGTCGTCGCAGTTTTGACACTAAAATTTTGCCCGGAACTCTGCTTCAATGTGCGATCCTGGCGTGCGATTTGCGGTTCGCATACGCGATTTGCTATCGCATATGCGATCACATTCTTAACATTGGGCATGGACTAAGACTCTGTTTAAATCTGCGGCCCTTCGTGTGCAGTATGCGGTTCGCATACGTGATATGTGACGGCATATTCCCACCTTCGATGATATTTCATCTCTTGCTTGTTTTCATTTGCGATGTTTCGGACCGGGTTTGGATAAATGCATGAAATAAAACATTGGAAGAACAAGACCATGAACTGAACTTTAATTTCTTCTTTATTCTTAGATCTCATTTTATTTCATTATATTGCTCGCTAGTAGCATGTTTTAGGCCGGCCACACATGGGTAGGCAACACTAGGACGTTTTGTTAACTTTTGAGGCGAGAGGTCATTCCTTAGTTAAATTTATCCGGAAAATGCCCTGAAAGATTTATGTATTTTGATATTCCGGGGAATGCCCCGAGTCATTTGTAAATATAGATTGGAAGTAAAACTACTAGTATCTTAGTTATGTTTTTCTCTTTTTGTTAGGTAGGAATGACCTCAAACCTCCTATGTGCTTGTTTTATCTCAATTCAAATATATTATAAGTCAACTAAATCAAGTACGCAACCGTGACTTTCACGGGACTTAGGGAATGCCTAACACCTTCTCCCCGAGTCAAATGAACCCCCTTACCCAAATCTCTGGTGTGAACTTAGTTTTGAATCTAAGTTCTAAAATGGTGGCCTGACACACCAAAATCAATTTGTCAGGTGGCGACTCTGGGTTTTCTGATTGATCTTACCTTCGTCACTTCCAAAATTGGAAACTCCCTTTTGTGAGTTTTACTAGATCTTTTATCCATCTAAAGAGTTTAGTAAAATCTCGTCGCCATGCCGGTAAACAGGGAGGAGTGAAAGCTCTAGCGACTCTGCTCGGGAATATGTTCAATTCAAGCTTGAGGGTTCGAGCTAGTACTTGATTGGTTGGCTTTTAAAATGTTTGGTTGAGTTTTATGTTTCCGTCAGCTTTACTTACTTTTATTATGCTTTCATGTTTTGTTGGTTTATGCTTTTGTTATGTTTGTTATGATTTCATGTTTTGTTATTTGCTAGTTGTTTATGTGTTTACGATTTGTGCTTTATGTGTTTACTGCTTTATAACTGTCCTCATATGCATGGCCCGGTCATTTCTTTCTGCAACAAGTCCTGGAGCACGCGTCGCATGCACGAACTCTTTGTTGAGTCACCCTTACTTTAGAAGGGGAGGCCGACGGACGTATGGAGTGGGTGGAAAGCTTAAGCAGCCGCCATCGACCATACGCCTTCCCCAAACTGCCTTGTTAGTGAACCCCAAAACTTAGGTCAGCCTTTAGGTCATTTTTATTTGCATCATGTCATGTAGGCCTAGCAGGGCTCGGTCCCAGGCACCGTGTCCCTTTGTAGGAAGCCTGTCCAAATTTTGTCAAAATGGGCCTATGGCCCAAAATGACAATTAATCATCCTATGTGCTAAATATCGCATCTGTGAGGGTAAAATGGTCATTTGGTAGACCGATGTCTTGGAAGAAGGGTGAAAATGAAGTAATTGGGGCCTCACTAGTGTTTTCTTTCATATTCTTTTTCGAAAACTAAAAAATAAAAAAAAAAAGAAGAAAAAAAAAAGAAAAAAAGGACGAAAAAAGGGGTTCTACATTTGCCAAGAATTCAAGAAAATTCATGTCCCCCTCCTTTCTTGTACATTTTGTTTTGAGAAGTAATAAAATCATATTTACCAAAAAAAAAAAAAAAGAATTCAAGAAAAGGTCCAAGATTTCCTTTGCATTTTTTCATCATTTTTCAAGAAACGAAAATATAGTTTTTTAGTTGCATCTTTCCGAACTACGCGAACCTGCTTCTCGTCTTCTTGGGCGGGATACGTAGGCAACCCACATAGGGTCCGGTCTTCCTAGTAAGTCCTAGGTTTTTGACTTCCGGGGTCGTAGCCAAATCTTGCATGTTAGCCACTTTTGGCCACATCGGCCGTTATTGCAAAAATAGGGTTATTCTCGCAGAGGTAGTCTAGTTGTCGTGTTCTAGGATTTTGAGCCTATGAGTCAGTGTCATATCACTCTAAGGTCTGCCCATGTCCGGTTTGCGTCCCTAGCCACATCTGGCCATGTTGGCTATATTTGCAAAAATAGTCTATTTCCGCAAAATTATTCCTTAAGACCATGATTGTCGATATGTTAGAGTCATGTAAGCTTCAAGTGCAGTATTTCTCTTGCTTAGGGGTCAACTTTGTCAAGTTTGCACTAATGGTCAGTTCCAGCCACTTAGGCTAATCTGCAAATATAGCCAATTGTGTCTTGCATCGTCCGTCAAGAAAGTGTTGTGGTGTCATGTCCTGAGTCGCTAACCGTGTTCTCTTTATTCAGGTATGGACCCGCTGATTCGATCCAATGTGCTAATGGTAGTAAAGGTTCCTAAGAATTGATCAAGTGGTGTAACATGTTTTCATCGTTAGAACAGCATGAGTTGATGCATAAATTGGGTACCTTGACTTCCCTTCTTGATATCACACCCCGCCCGGACTTAGTGGAAGCAATGCTGACCTACTGGAACCCGCAAAACTTGACTTTCAAATTTGGGGAGTGTGAAATGACTCCCACCTTGGCAGAAATGTCCGGTCTCACCCGTTTAAGTTATATAGTCAAGGACATGATACTTCCCCGAGACAACTCTAGGACAAGATTTCTCAATGACCTGGGCTTGAAAGATAACAAGCAGTTAAAATGCCTTGAGCAGTCATGGATATCCTTGGATTATTTATTTGCTAGATTTGGACCACAGGATAGTTTTGATGTCTTTTGGGATGAGTTCTGTACAACCAAAGCAAAGTGGCAAAGACGTCGCCTCGAAGACTTCAGCCTTGCATTGTTGGGATTATTGATTTTTCCATTAGATGAGAGGCACATTAGCACCCGTCTGCAGTCAGTGGTAATGGCACTATTTCATGAAAAGCAACACAAAATCATTACCGTGGTGCCGATGATCATAGCCGAGTTGTACCGAGCCCTTAGTGAGGTTAGAAGAGGTGTCAGGTATTTTGAGGGAAGTAACCTTTTGCTACAATTATGGATAATGGAGCATTTACACATAGCTTCATTGCTTTGTCCCATTGACCGTGCTTTGAGGGATCGGGTGGTATGCATCGAAAGTAGGATGAAATCTCCTAAGTTTACGTATCCTGTAGGTGTCACAGCTTGGGTTGAGTTCCTTGGTTTGAGGACAAATGAAACGTTTTGTGGGCTTACCTTTGGCTACCTTTAGATGACATTTTGGTAGGATGCCTCATGCAACCCTTCTTGATACTGATAGGACTCAAGTGTGTCAAGAAATCAGAGGGATTATTCTGGAGGGATTCTGGAGGCAGTTATTTTTCTTGGTGAGCAAGAGAGGAGAGGATTTGGAGCAAAACCCCATTCTTTTAGTCTTCTTCTTCCCTGAAAAATTGCAGAAAAAATCAGAAAAAGAAAAGAGAAATGAGAATGACCAATCTAAAACATAGAGTTTGATATTGTTTTTGATTTCAGTTCGAAGTTTCAAAAAACAAGGAAAAATAAAAAAAGATAGGTCAAATTCACTTTCAATCTTCTTCTAAAAAATCTCAAAAACAAAAAGAAACAAAAATAGAGGAACATATACTTCTACTTCGTTCAATTTCGATTTTGGTAGAAAAGGGTATTTGATTTTCAATCCAAGCTGCCAGTTCGAGCTTCCGGTCGAGGTTCGCTGCTCCGTAGCTGATATTGATTCTCAAAACTAGCAGGGATTCTCTACCAGGTCCATCTCTTGACTCTTGTTTATTTTATTTGGATGAATAAAGAATGAACAAAGCCTTGAATGTTTATGTTCTAGATTAGTAACTTTATGAATCGATATGTATAATTCACGCTTATGAAATAGGGTAAGATAATTAAAGCCAAACATCATATGCTAGCTAAAATCGAAACCAAAAACATAGAGGTAACCTGCGTCAGGGCCGATTATGCGACCGCATAACTGATATGCGGTTCGCATTTTTGCGTTTGGGATAGGTTCTGCGACTGCATAACTGATATGCGGTTCGCATTTTTGGTTTGGTCGTCGCATTTTTGACACTAAAATTTTGCCCGGAACTCTGCTTCAATGTGCGGTCCTGGCGTGCGATTTGTGGTTCGCATACGCGATTTGCTATCGCATTCTTAACATTGGGCATGGCCTAAGACTCTGTTTAAATCTGCGGCCCTTCGTGTGCAGTATGCGGTTCGCATACGTGATATGCGACCGCACATTCCCACCTTCGATAATATTTCATCTCTTGCTTGTTTTCTTTTGCGATGTTTCGGACCGGGTTTGGATAAATGCATGAAATAAACATTGGAAGAACAAGACCATGAACTGAACTTTAATTTCTTCTTTATTCTTAGATCTCATTTTATTTCATTATATTGCTCGCTAGTAGCATGTTTTAGGCCGACCACACATGGGTAGGCAACACTAGGACGTTTTGTTAACTTTTGAGGCGAGAGGTCATTCCTTAGTTAAATTTATCCGGAGAATGCCCTAATAGATTTATGTATTTGATATTACGGGGAATGCCCCAAGTCATTTGTAAATATAGATCGGAAGTAAAACTACTAGTATCTTAGTTATGTTTTTCTCTTTTTGTTAGGTGGGAATGACCTCAAACCTCCTATGTGCTTGTTTTATCTCAATTCAAATATATTATAAGTCAACTAAATCAAATACGCAACCATGACTTTCACGGGACTTAGGGAATGCCTAACACCTTCTCCCCGAGTCAAATGAACCTCCTTACCCAAATCTCTGGTGTGAACTTAGTTTTGAATCTAAGTTCTAAAATGGTGGCCTGACACACCAAAATCAATTTGTCAGGTGGCGACTCTGGGTTTTCTGATTAATCTTACCTTCGTCACTTCCCAAATTGGAAACTCCCTGTTATGAGTTTTACTAGATCTTTTATCCATCTAAAGGGTTTAGTAAAATCTCGTCGCCACGCCGGTAAACAGGGAGGAGTGACAATGAAGAAAGCACTTATATTGATTTACTCAAGGAGTATAGGGATGTCTTTGCTGGAGTTATAAAGAGATGCCTTAGATCCCAAAGTAGCATTCTATCACCTTGCAGTCAGGAATGATGCTCGTCCTGTTAAGCTAGCTCAAAGGCGTTTTAGATCTGACTTGGTTCCCCTGATTAAAACCGAAGTTAACAAACTCATCGAAGCTGGATTTATTCATGAAGTTAAATACCCAACACGGGTCTCAAGTATTGTCCCTATAAAGAAGAAGAATGGCCATATTCGAGTATGTGTTGACTTCAGGGATCTCAATAATGCATGTCCCAAAGATGAATTCCCGCTTCCTATACCAGAGTTGATGAGTTACGAGGCAGTGTCTTTCATGGACGGTTCATCGGTATATAACCAAATTCGCATGGCACCAAAGGATGAAGAGCTTACTGCATTTCGCAACCCCAATGGTATTTACTGCTATAAGATAATGCCTTTTGGCTTGAAGAACATTGGTTCTACTTACCAAAGAGCGATGTAGAATATTTTTGATGACCTTCTCCACAAGAATGTCGAATGTTATGTTGACGACTTGGTAGCAAAATCAAGAAAGAAGAGCAATCACTTAAAAGACTTGAGAATGGTGTTTGAGTTGCTCCAGAGGTACCAACTTTGGATGAGTCCACTGAAATGTGCCTTTGGAGTTATTTATGGAAAGTTCCTTGGTTTCATTATCCGGCATCAAAATTGATCAAGCCAAAGTTGATGCCATTCTGAAAATGCCTAAGCCTCGAGATATTCCTGAATTAAAAAGTCTACAAGGAAAGCTAGCATACCTTAGGAGATTCATCTCAAACTTAGCTGGAAGGTGCTAGCCGTTCAGTCGCCTCATGAAGAAGGGCATTCCTTTCAAGTGGGACAAAGTTTGTAGCAATACCTTTGAAAGTATCAAAACTTACTTGATGAAGCCTCCAGTTTTTGTAGCCCCTATACCTAGAAAGCCGTTGATACTATATATTTCGGCACAAGAAAAGTCTATTGGAGCATTGTTGGCCCAAGAAAATAGTTAGGGGAAAGAAAACTACATTTACTACTTGAGCAGGATGATGACACCAAATGAGCTGAATTATTCGCTAATCGAAAAGTTATGTTTGGCCCTAGTCTTCTCAATTCAAAAGTTGAAGCACTACTTTCAAGCTCATGTCGTTTGCCTTGTTTCTAGGACAAATCCTATCAAGTTTGTAATGCCAAAACCAGTCCTTAGCGATCGATTAGGAAGATGGTACTCCAATTTCAATAATTCGAGATTGTGTTCATTCCTCAAAAGGCTGTAAAAGGACAAGCAATTGGCAGACTTCTTGGAAGATCACCCGCTACTTGATGATTGGGAACTAACTGATGAACTACCTGACGAAGACGCAATGGTTGTTGAAGTACGAGCTCCATGGAAGATGTACTTTGATGGCACTGCACAAGTGGACGAGCTGGTGCTGGCGTAGTATTTGTCACTTCTCTAGGGGAAGTTCTACCCTACTCCTTCACTTTGACACAACTCTGTTCCAATAATGTTGCTGAGTATCAAGAATTAATACTTGGGCTTGAAATGACTATCGATATGAAGCAGTTGCAATTGCAAGTCTTTGGTGACTCCCAGTTTGTGGTCAATCAGCTTTTAGGTAGTTACGAGGTCAAGAAACTAAACTACGCCCTTATCATAATTATGCTAAGAAATTGATGAGATGGATTGGTGATGTGATTATTCAACATGTACCTAGGAAAGAAAACAAGAAGGCTGATGCTTTAGCAGCCCTAGCTTCATCGTTAACCTTAGCTGATCAAGCGCAAGTTACTATCTGCCAAAAATGGGTAGTACTGCCACCAAATGAGGGGGAAAGTGAAGAAAATGAACTCGAACATCTGGTTACTGTTTCTGAAGCTGAGAAGAAAGAATGGCGACAACCCATTATTGACTACTTAAGCTATGGATACTTCCAGAAAATTCGAAAAGGACTAAAATCCGTCGTTGTGCATCTCATTTCCTTTTCTACAAAGATACTCTATAAGAAGATCATTCGATGGAGTACTCTTGCGATGCTTAGGGAAATATGAAGCACTCCAAGCTCTGAAAGAAGCACATTCTGGGGTATGTGGGTCACACCAGTCTGGCCAAATCTCCACTTCCATATAAAAAGGACGGGATATTATTGGCTAACGATGGTAAAAGATTACTTGGACTACGCTCGAAGATGCAAGGCTTGATAATGTCATACAAATTTTATTCATCAGCCTCCTAAAGTGTTACATCCGATTGTTGTATCCTAGACGTTTGACGCTTGGGGATTGGATGTTGTTGGACCACCGCCAAATTCCTCTGGTGGGCACCTATACATCTTGGCTGCAACTGACTACCTTCTCAAAATGGGCTGAAGCTGTTGCTTTTAAGGAAGTAAAGAAGGAAAATGTTGCAAGATTCATCCGAGTAAACATAATCTATCGCTTCGGCATTCCTCGTTACATAATAATGGATAATTGCAAGCCATTCGACAATAGGTTGATTAACAAGATTTGTGATCTCTTTGACTTCAAGCAACATAACTCTTCTATGTACAATGCTGCTGCCAATGGTCTAGTTGAGGCATTTAACAAGACTCTATGCAGCTTGTTAAACAAAGTTGTCTCCAAATCTAAACGAGATTGGCATGACCGTATGGAAGAAACTTTGTGGGCATATAGGACAACTCACCTCACACCAACACAAGCGACCCCTTATTCACTTATTTATGGAGTCGAAGTCGTTTTGCCACTTGAGCGTCAAATACCTTCATTACAATTAGCTATTCAAGAAGGGATCACTGATGAAGAAAATACTCGACTTTGATTAGCAGAGTTGGAGGCTCTTGATCAGAAGAGGTTGGAAGCTCAATAGAGTCTTGAATGTTACCAAGCTCGATTATCTCGTGCATTCAATAAAAGAGTTCGCCCAAGATCCTTTCAAGTAGGAGATCAAGTCCTTGCCATATGAAGACCCATTATTACTTCCCATAAACCTGTAGGGAAGTTCGCTTCAAAATGGGATGGGCCATTTGTCGTGCTAGAAGCTTATTCAAGTGGAGCCTACAAGCTAGTTGATGCAAATGGCATGAGAATCGGCCCTATCAATGCCACGTTTTTGAAGAAGTATTATCCCTGAAGTTGCAACGCTCCTTGACACACAAGCCTAAACTGCATGTTCCTACACTCCTGGACCGCATGAGTCTAAACTGTGTACGGCCTACCAAAAAAAAAAAGAGTCCGCTTGGTTGAAAACCTTGAAAGAGGCGACCTAGGAAAAAGTTAGGACACAAAAAAAAAAACTCCGCTAGGTTGAAAACCTCAAAAGAGGTGGCCTAGGAAAAAGTTAGGACATAAAAAAAAATTTACCCATTCTAAACTACGGTATGACTTGATCCTCTTCACCGAGGTTCGTAGGTAGCTTAGAGTTTCATTCTGAGTTCTGTCGTATGAGTTCAAAAGATACATAGTGCCCCAATTACTGAATGAAGTATGATGGAATGTAATCTATTCAATCAGCACTTGAAAATCGAGCTGAGATACTATTCTTCTGTTAAACTTTAAATTCTAATTGATTTAAAAGGGGCAAGCCGCTATGGTAAATTGGCGTTTTCAATAAAATGATTATAGTATTTTAGGAGGGTACAAAGTATTTGCATTGAAGTCTGGGGATTTGCGGTCTTCATGTTTACATAACTTTCAAGTTTGTTGGTCTACAAATCTGCTCACTGCCGTAAAAAAGGGAAAGAGAAGAGAGGCGTCAAAAAAGAACACAAGTATAAGAAGAAAGATTGATTGGCGTAATGTTTCAAATTCAGTGAGACTTGAACCCAAGATATTTGTGAGAATGCAGATCTTGAATTTTGATTGATAGCAAGAAAAAATTCATGTGATCCTAAGGCTCCCATACCAAAACATAAAAGTTTTGGCAAAGTCGCGCCAATTCAGAACTGTCGGTATATCAAAATCTAATGTTGATTTCGAAATATTATCTGAAACTATCCTTAAGGTATTAAATCCTATACCTTGGAAATATTTTAAATTTTGAAGTCTTGTTTTCAATAAATCAAACGGTTTATGATTTCGACGTCTCTACATCAAGATATAAAAGTTTTGGTGAAGTCGCGCAAGTTTGAAATCATCAGCGGTCGAATTCAACATTGATTCGAAATATTATCTGAAATTATCCTTAACGTATTAAATCTTGCAATTTTTACATCACTTATATTTTGAATTTTGGTTTCCAAAAAATCAAACGGTTCATGATTTCGATGTTCCTACACAAAGATACAAATATTTTGGTAAAGCTGTGCAAATCTGAAACTATCAACATGTCGCAATCTAAAGTTAATTTCGAAATATTATCAGGGTCGACTCTGAATGTGTTTGATTTCTAGATTTGAATATGTCTTAGATATTGAAGTCTAGTTTCCAAAAAATTAAGCGGTTCATGATTCTGACGTTCCTACACCAAGATATAAAGTTTTTGGTGAAGATGCGGAAATCTAAAACTATCAACATGTCGGAATTTAAAGTTAGTTTCAAAATAATATCTGGTACGATTTTAAAAATGTTTGATTTCGAATTTTGTATGTCTTATATTTTGAGGTCTATTTTATATGAAATCAAATGGTTCACAATTTCGACGTTTCTACATCAAGATACGATTTTTTTGGTGAGACTGCACAAATCTAAAATTTTCAACCTGGTGGAATCTAAAGTTGGTTTCAAAATATTATCTGGGGCAATTCTGAAGGTGTTCGATTCTAAGTTTTGAATATGTTTTAGATATTGAAGTCTAATTTTCAATAAATCAAACAGTTCATTATTTGGACTCTCCCAGAATAAGATATGAATCTTTTGTTATAAGCGCGTAAAGCTGATAATTATAAATGCGACTAAGACAAAAGTCGGACAATGTAAAGAAAAAGAGAAGCAATCTTATTTATGATGAAATAAATATCCATTAGGTCAATCTAATATAAAGATAAAAGGGGAGATAATTCTAATAGACTAATCTAGACAGAACTTGTAGTTGATCAATTCTTGACAGCTAGTCTCCAGGTTCTTCTTCTTTTCCTCTAGATTGGCCGAATCATCATCAGTCAGAAAATTTACGTAGTCATACGAAAAGACCTCAGTCTCGGCAGTTGAAACTTTTGCTTGAATATCTTCAACCACCTTTTGAGTCGCTTCTATAACACTTCGAGTTCTCTCTCTCTTATTGTAGTGTCTTCAACCTCTTCACAACTCTCTTCAGTTTCTTTTCACTAGAGGAAACTTTCTTGACTTTCTCGCTTGCTTCAAGTTTGAACGATTCGAGACGCTCCTTAGCTTTGGAAATCAGCTCTAGCTTCTCATCTTCACTCGTCTTATCAGTCAAATTTGGATCGCTCTTGTTCATATGAAGCGGCAAGCTCGAAAAGAGAATCCAGTAAACTCTCTAATGGAGAAAGATCCAAAACATTCGCCTTCTTCATATCCGCAAAAATCTCAGTGATTTGCTCCCTATAAGATGAGAGCAATTCTGCACAAATTTTGGAAAGTCTATAGCAAATATCCTCCCAAAGTACCAGGATGAATTCCTTTTTGCGATTAAAGACAACGCTCTTTCCTTTAAAAATAGAAACTGTTGCCTTTGTCGTTGGTCGAACGCGAGTTATCTCTTTTGGAGTTTGTCTTTTTAGGGCTTTGTCATGAGGGAGAGATGATGCTTTTGAGGATGACTTCACTTTACGTAGGCCCTGCAATAGATTCATCACTAACTTGCGGCTTGTCATGTGGGGATGTCATTGGATGCCCAATGTCATTTAGCTGCATAAGGAAAAAGCAAAGAAAGAAAGTAATTTTTAGTGAAGCCATTCGTTCAAAAAAAAAAAAAGAAGGAAAAATGTGAGGTTATTGTATTCTACCTCTTTGTTACAAGTTGTAAATGCATTTTTGAGGGACTATCAACACTTGGAACCTCTACAATCTCTATTGGGTTAGGCCTTTTCCTTTTTCAAGTTTGATCTTCCTTGGTACTCTGGCTTGTATCTTGAGGAACTCGAGTGCTAAATGGAAGAACTTGAGGGTGTTTCTCTATATTTGTTGAAGTGCACACCACCTCTTTCAAAGCTGCCTTTGAGGATTTTTTTTTTTTTTTTAATGTTACGTAATTACTTTTGGGATTGGAGTAGGTGTTTCATTGACTTTTGAGAGTGTCTTTCCAACACCGTGATCTTTATCTCCTAAAGCAGTAGTAAATTTTAGTCCAACATTGTCTACCAGAGCTTGTAAATTGTCCTCGATAAACTTCCCATGCGCTTTCTCCCACCAAGACATATAATTGGTAGAGAAAAACTTCTCCATAGGATCTCCCATTGGGGGGAAAAGCCGCATGTGACATAGACCGATACAATATGCAAATCCTCCAAATTCTGAGTCCTTCATCTAGAGAGGCGCTATGGATATCATTCTCCAAAAAACCGGGGACGTTTTGGTAAAACCCAAATTGACGAACAAACCGATACGGGCTATATTGCTCGATAATGAATGAGTTATCATACCTCAAAGGGAGGTAATTAAAATATAAGCTTATGAAGTAATTTGGCTCCAACTCCTGAGAGGCCTCATTATCCAAAAATTTATCCACTTGCTCAAGGAGTCCTTTTGGTTAACACCCCTACTTTCCTTAAGATGATGGAAGGCAGCAAATAAATACTCACAAGATCGAGAAATAAATCTCATCTGTTTTTCATCTAAATATCTGAGTCTTGTCTCAGGTACCACTTCTTCATAAGAAAAGCCGCAATGGGAAAACCTCTAAGAATATGAAAGTTCCAAAGAGAGGTAGATAGCTCCCTAGCTGATGTAAGAAGTATGTTCGTCTTGGGGCACCAAGCCTCACAAAATGCTTGCAAAATGTTCGAGTATCTATCATAAGAAAAGTGAGGCATTGACAACATTATAAATATTTTCTATACTCAGAGTTTGTTGGCTTCCACCAAGTACATCTTTAGCTCATTCCCCAATATCCTGGAATATGACGATACTTGCCCTCGATTGTTACTGTGTTTCCCAACGTATTTCTCCTTGAATTATGCGATGCCCTAAGTTTGGAAGGGTGCTAGAAATGTTTACGTGGCGATGGATTGGTGCTTGGAGAGCACATCTTGGACTATGGATTAGAAGTAGACTTGTGCTCCAAGGTCTAGTTTTTTTACATAAAGCGGGTTCCTTAAAGAAGGCCATGAGGCTACATACCGGCCAGCTTGTGGGGTGTGAATCAAAAGTTCCATTTGTTCTATGCCATCTTCAGTCTCGATTATGAGATATCTAAATTTGGAGGAAGGTGAGGTATAGTCTCTAAAATTTACCATATCTTCGGGCTGCAAAGAAGAAAATGTCATTAGCATCCAAATCAAGAATATTGGGATATTGGGGATGGTACAATGGTCTTAATGGAAGAAATGGCCTCCGGGTTTTGGGCGGCGATGGATATCCATTCCTTCACACCTTGAGAGTAATCTCTCCGATATTTGGGCCACCTTGAGAATAATCTCTCAGATATTCGGACGGGGATGAGTATCATCCCTTCACACCCTGAGAGTAATCTCTCCGATATTCGGGCCACCTTGAGAGTAATCTCTCTGATATTTGGCTCGTGATGAGTATCCACCCCTTCGCATCCTGAGAGTAATCCCTCCGATATCCGATACACCTTGAGAGTAATCTCTCCGATATTCGGGTCGTGATGAGAGTAATCACACCGATATTTGGGTCATCTTGAGAGTAATCTCACCGATATTTGGTCGGGGATGAGTACTCATCCCCTCACACCCTAAGATTGTCGTTTTCATGTATGAATCATCTCATTAATAAGAACACATCCTTCTTGTTTGACCAACAAAAAGTCAAAAAGAATAACAAAGGAAGAAAAGCACAAGAAAAAAATTGCCTTCGTGTCAATGCTTCCGAGTCCACAAAACTAGACTCAAATGGCTTGCAAATAATTTGAATTGATGCTCAACAAATACAAGCACATGGGTTTATATAGATCTTTGGAAGAGGATGTTAAAACGATGCTTCCGATGTGTGATTACTTAAGGAAAGGCGGCAGTAGTGTGATAGTTTTCCTTCTCCTATGTGAATTGAAATCTTTTTCCTAGTATGTGTGACTTATGCGCAAGTTTTGGTCCTAAAGCATTGTTTCAAGCCATTGTCGGTGTATTCTCCTGTAATCAAGGGTCACAATGCCATGGAATTATTCTGTTAACTCCATATGGATTCACGGGCTAAGAAAGATATCTTTGCTGAATATTCTATTAAAGGCTTAGTAGTAAGAATATTCTATAAGTAAAAGTAGAGGTGTTTTGAGGTTGGCATACTATATTTTGAAATTATACTTTGGCAAGAAAACGTCATGCCAACTGAGTGGAAATTATAATTTTGAAATAATGCGAGGAAGAAGTCATGTAAACAAATGTGCTTTAAGTGTATTATGAGATACTTCTAGCCTAGCTTCGAAGGTTTGGCGATTTCATATCCCAACAAGTCTTGAAGTAGGGATATTTGTATGCATTTAAATTTTATTATACTTAAATCCATAAAATAATTTGGACTATATTTTAAATTCAAGATATATTGGTCCAAATAAATATTATGGGCTAATATAATTGAATTAATTATATACGTCTAATATATATGGATTAAATAAATAAGTCTTAATCCATTGGGCTAGCCCATTTTATTGGGCTAAAGTGATGAGCCGATTTCATTAAGCCCAAAATGTCATCTTCCTTGAGGCCATGTGTCAAATGACGTGACACGCCAGGTCAGACGAAAGTGCCAATAGGATCATGCCACGTGTCAAAATGAGAAGGCATAACAAGTCAAATTAAAAGGCCAATGAAATTACGCCACGTGTGCAAGTGACATGTTCTGACCAATCAAATGTGGCCTTGTCACTCTTCAATCTGATTGGTCGGAAGGAGTTTGTTCTCATCACAACTCTTCCCTCCTACAACTATAAAGAGGGGTCTTCATAACTCAGAATAAACACCGGAAGTTATAACAAGAAGCAAGAGAGAGCTCGTTTATCAAACGCGGCAAATTTCTCTACAAGTTTCAAGCTTCAAACAATCAAGTTCAAGTTCAAGCTCTAGAACAAAAAACAAATCAAGGTTCAAGGACTATGAGTTCAAATCAAAGTTTGTGCTAGTTGAATTCAAGATCATCGTTCGTGACAACAAATATAGATTTAAGATCAAGCTCAAAGGCTCTTGAATTTATTTACTATTGAAAAGAAGAATCAGAGGATTCATAGAGATTGTAACACTCATGTTACTTGAAATCAAATACTACAATTGTTATAATATCTTTTGGTCTTGATTATATTTTCTTGACGCAATTTATTTTCTACACATAGATTAAATCTTTGCCATTTGTACAATCTTTTTGCCATCTTTTTATTGGATGTGGCAGGAAAATTTGTTGGTTCTTTTATTTTGTCATCTTTATTAAAAGGAAAAGTGCAAAATAATTTCTTTTAACGTTGTGGTGACATCAAACTTGCAGTTACCCTTGCTTTGTATATTAAACAAAAATTTTACCATGAAGGAAAACGTGATGTCTTATACCTCTTTAATGCCTAGTGAAAAATGAACCCATGAGGTTATTGTTAATTGGAATAACTATATACTTTGTTATTTCGCAAGATATAAGTTTACGAAAGCAGTAAAGTATACAACATTGAAGTACATTGCGCTAACCTCTAAATTTAATATTTCTAACTTTTTCTTGACTAATTCTAAAACTAGGTATTCCATATTACGATATCAAGACCCTTTAGCTTTCACACAGATGAAGAGATTAAATTTAGTTCCCTTAGGCAAGTCTCCAGAATATAATAAACTAAATCTTGTATTTATATAAGTAGTTCCCCAATCGATTACTTGCACAATTGCTTGGTTCAATCAGCTTAGTTTAATTTCCTAACGATCATTCGTAATTGCATGCCACGGATTTTCCAATTCGAGCCTCAGAGGCCATGATTAGACCTCAACATCTCTTTGAGAAAATGTTATTGGAGAATACTTGTGCAAATTTTTGATTTATCGGAAACTATATTGTATCAATACCGGAGATAATCATGTCTGTTTTCAAAAAACAAACCTTGTTACTAATTGAAACTTGGCCTAATGTATTCTAGTTATCAAAGTTTTAAGACAATAATTAGCATTTGCCACCACATCATGTATAGTGATTAGAGATTGTCAAATTACTCCAACTGGGTTAGCTATGCTGATTTTCTCATTGGAGAAAAGCTAACATTTCTTAAGAAACCTATTTGTTTGTACTTTTTCTTCGACTAGGTTTTACAGGAAAGTTCTTAATTTTTTTTGGGATACTTTATACTCAATTGAACCTTTTCAAAACAACAAATCATACAGTTTTATTTGACCACTAAGACTCATAGTCGTTTTGGTATTCGTAGAAGCTCACTACAAGGAAGTGTATTTTCAATTTTCACTTTGAAATTCAAATCCTCCTATAGGAGTAATATAAAATCAATCTTAACGTGACTAACTTTTCTAAAAACTTCAATTATGTAACATGTTTTTACCAACTATAGAAGCATCTCGCTTTAGTGATGATCACACTGATAAAGAAACTTGATATCTCATACGTGGGCAAAATACATACGTTACCCATTAAATTATGGACCGAATCCCTGTTACATACTTTTTGCGGACGAAAATCACATTACACACTCAGTCTTTCTAAGATATATTTAATAAACACTACTTTTTTCTTGCCCAGTTTTTCAGAATGTGTGTAATATCACGCACCAATCAAACAGTGACACGTGTCATTATTTTTATTAAAAAAATAACAATTAAAATTATAACTATACCCCTCATCTTCCTCTTCTAAAGTTCTAAACCACCATGGTTGTCGTCCATCTCTCTTCACCATCAAACGTTATAGCCTCTTCCCCCACCATTAACTAACCAAAATCACCATAAAACACATCCAAAAATTCATCTTTTTCATTGAAATTGAATCAGAAAATTTGAGCCCAGATCCAATTTATTTTTTATTTTTCTTCTGTAAAAGCTCGACCACTATTAACCAACATTATCATATTTTAATTTTCTGTTTTGTATCATTTTGACTCCCACAACTGAAGCAACGAATTTGTAATAATAAGAAGGAAAGTATATTTCTTAGAGAAGAAGACTTAAGAACTATACAATTCAGTTATTTAAAAGTTCATCCTTCAATAAAATTAAAGAATATGCTTATGTGCAAAAGCTTGAGCTGAGCTTTAATGGTTAGAAATATTTTTCGAAAAATTCGACTTCGGCACTCTCAAAAGCTTAAGCTAAGTTTCTCCGCAAAAAAAAAAAATCTTCTATGCAAATGAGGCAAGCTTTAATGGTTGGGGGAGTTACAAAAAGCTTTAATTACTGAATCTAATCACAATTTCTCGTCAAAAGATTTGTCAAAAACTAAAAACTAATTAACAAAGAGAAATATGAGAAATCATGGTGGGTTTAATTGAGAAGAAGGGGATGAGGTGGTGGAGAGAAGTGGGTCTAAGTGTCAAGTTCTCACGGAGCAGCCGTGGCAGAATTTTTTAAACAAGGAAGAAGACGACTTAATTTAAAAAAATTTAAAACAAAAAGAAAATTGACATTTGACACAAAAATTCTTTTGTTCACGTGACTCATTTGTTGGAAAAAACACGCACAGTCCACGTGGGCTAACTAATGTGTATTAGATACACTTTAGAAAGGTTGAGTGTGTAATACGATTTTCGTCCGCAAAAGACGTATAACATGAATTTGGTCCATAGTTTAGGGGGTAACTTATGTATTTTACCCTCATATGTATGAACTATTCCTTCCGACCCATTATCTTAAAATAATTATCACTTTAGAAATTCAAGGCTAAATTTGTTAATATTTCCAACTATACCCTTAATATTAAAAAAATAATAGTTCTTTTAATAATTAATACTACTCAATTCTCAAAAAGTAATTAATAGGGGTAACTTAATAAATTATACCTTGTATTTGTTATTTTTCTTAACAGCATGAAAAGAGCTAAGTGATGGAGCAATCTGGAAACCGTTGAATGGATTAGTTCCAGAAATGGAGAGGACTATGATGTTATGCAGATCGCTGAAGAGTATATAATCGACAGCAGTACACATCAAGAGGTTACTGAAGGGCAGTCGTACAAAAACAAGGATATACTACAAAATGTTATAACATCTTGCAATCCGAAAGAAGTTCCAATTTAAGGTTGAACGTTCAAATAAAACCAGATAAATATAAAGTTAACGTATAATTATATATAATGATAGGATGCTTTGTAAGTTGTATATTTAATTTAATAATGGTTATCTTTTATAAATTTCAATGAATACAGCGATATGCTTGGTTGAAGCTATAAATGTATATAGCTAACTGTATCAAGTGAACCTATGTCTTGTAAAATTATATGCATGGCAGATTCATAATCGGGCACAATAGCACTAATATTTAGTAACTTTATATTCCTATATACTAGTATTAAATGGTATAAATTTAATATAAAGTATTTTCTGAAAGAAATATGAATTATATATGTAGTTTTTGCAGCAAGTAGAATTGATAAACTAACATTTGGGTAAAAAGATTGAACTGATATTTTAGATTATATGCACGAATTATACGTGGAACAGTGATTGTATTGTATATGTGTTAGTAGAAATTCTTTCGAGTTTTTGCCAAGTTACTAACTTAATTTTTATATTTGAAATCAAGAAAGTAATTCACGTATGTACCGTAATCATATTGCAGGTATTATCTTGTATGTTTGGATGATTAATGCTCGTGGAATCTTAAGCCATCAAGCCTAAACACCTCAAATAAATTTAAGGTGAGAAAGTCTGAAAAGTTCACATGTATAAATAATTTTAGATTATTTTCACAACGGCAGGCTACCTCTAATCTCATTGGAAGTTTGATAATGAACAAGTTAGATGATCCTAAGTTGAAGTATACTCAAGCAGAAATACAACATCACATCAAAAGACATTATGGAGTTGATTTGAACTATATGAAAGCATGGAGGCCGAGGAAAAAAGCTTTTGAACTATTGAGAGGTAAACCAAGTGATTCATATAATAAACTTCCGAGGTTTTTGTATATGTTAATGCATATAAATCTTGGGTCTGTGACAAGGTTGGAAAAGCAGATGATGGATGCTTCTTGTATGTATATGTAGCACTCTGCTCATCAATTAAAGGGTGGGAGTACTGCATATCTAATGTAGTTGTTGATGGCAACTTTCTAAAATCCAACATCGAGGGACCTTACTAACGGCTTGCACGCAAGATGCAACAAGTGAGTTGAAGTAGACACTCATCGAATATAATGTACTAAATAGAAATTATCTGTATTTTTTTGTTCTGCTAAAATAGGGTCTACATGTAATATCTTTTATTTATAGTATAAATTATGTATAATTAATCATATTGTTGTACTTTTACTTCAAATCTGCTTTATTTAATTTAATGTATTGTATAATTTAAGTTTCAAGTAAGGTTAACTTTTGTGATGTTCAATTAGGTAAAATATTTTCCCTCGCATATGCCGTGGTTCATTCGGAAAATGATGCATCATGAGAGTGGTTCTTTCAGAATTTTCGAGGAACATATGCCATAAGGAAAGGAATGCGCATCGTATCCGACAGGCATGGAAGGATTTTGAAGACAACTTCAGTTGTGTATCTAAAAATGCCTCACTGTGTATGCACATTCTATCTATAGAACAACTTAAAGTTGAGGTTCAAGAAGAGCCAAAAGAAAATAAAGCTTCTATTTTTTGCAATGGCTAAAGCATACACAATTGAGGAATTCAACCGGTACATGTCAGAAATATGTAACCTTATATGAGAGTTAAACAATACTTATTCAACATTGGATATGATAGGAGGTTGGTAGCATATTCAACCGTTAATAGGTACATGGTGATGACCTCAAATATAGCGGAATCCATGAAGTCTGCGAATAAGGCGGCGAGGGATCTACCTATCTACAATCTGCTTGACTATTTGATGAAGTTGGTTGCAGGTTGGAATAACACAAACAGAAACGGAGCACTGACAACTGGTACAAACCTTTGCACGAAGTATGAAATATTGCTGAGGGAAAAAATCATTGCGTCAAGAATCATGACGGTAAGTGATGGTAGGTTAGAAACCCGTATTTTAGTCATAGTTTGCACTTTAATTACTGTATTTTATTTGTGTTTGAGCTTAAATAATAGGGAATTGTACTTATTATGTGTTTTCGGCCTTGCAGGAAGTGATTCTAAGTTAAAAATATAATCGGGAGCTAAATCGAACAAATTGGAGCATTGAAGTCTGAAAGCCCAAAGAATTAAACCGGGATCGCGTTCGGAGGTCGGGAGCCAAGTCTAGATATCAAAAAGTGAAGAAAACGAAACACTATGTAAAAAACCTATTGTTGCGCCGCATGGGGCGGCGCATCAGTGTAATTTGCTGCTGCTTGTCAGAATCTGCTTTCTGAACTTCCCCACTAGCATCCCGCATGGGGCGTTGCATGGCGTGGCGCACCTGTACAATTTTCTCACAGTATTTTTTTGTTTTGGCTTGGAAAAGGTAGTTTCGTTTGGATCCACTCAAATACACCAAAAAGACATTTTTGAAGGGACTTTTGTCCTAGGACGCTTTGGGAGAGCATTGGAAGCTACAAGACATATGATCTCATCATTTTTCCATCAATTCAATACGGGAGTTTGGATTGTAACGTTAGATTGATGCTTTCTCACTCTTTAATTATATTTGTGGTGACTTCCTCCATAACTATGGAGTAGTTTATCTTAGGGTTTGACATGATTTGGTAACTTGGTTGTTGTTTATGGATTTGACTATTATTTAATATCTTGAATTTATTGAAGAAAATTTAATATAGTTGTGATTATCTTATTAAATATTATTGCAGCATATGCCTTAGTTTATTTTGGTGATTCTTTGAAGTAATCAAGAGACCTTTTTGAGTTACCGTTTAAATTAAGATTGAGAAATATTCGCGAGAAGTTTCTCTTAGATCATTCCTACCAATAGATTCTAGCAAGTTTCACCGCACTTCACATTAATTTATTTGGAAGATTTAGATTTAATCAAGAGAGGAGTCTGAATCGGAAGTATAAGCTAATCACCTATTGAATTCGTGAGAATTGATAGAACCTCAAGAGTGAAATATAACAATATCATATCCAGAATAATAACCTTTCACCTATCATATCAAAACTCTTATTTCTTACATTGATAAGAAACCAACTCTGCTAATCTCTAGTTCTTTGCAGTCAATTATCAATTACTTTACTTTATTAGTTAATCGTAGTTCTTAATCATTCCAATCAAGTTTTGATCATCTTGAATAGCAATTAAACCAGGAATTACTAAGCATTGTTTATATCCAGTCCGCTGGAGACGATAATAATACTATACTATCTTTTGGATAGCGAGTATCAATTTTATGTTGTGTTTTGCGCTTGTCAAATTTTGGCGCCGTTGTCGGGGATTGGCAATCAACAGTGTTCAAAATAATTTTTGCTGCTAATTCAAGAACCTGTTTTATTTTATTATTTATGGGTTTTCTCTTCCGTGTGTAGGAAACATGTTGACTTTTCTGGTGTATGACTCGATCTTCTTTAAAAGAATTGGTTCCACACAATCTAGAGGTGGAAAAGCGTCTGCAACAGTTGGGGAAAGACAAAGAACTCACCGAAAAGTTCTTGGGGCAACCTTCAACCCAAGAACACATGGCTAATAATAGTGACGACGGGGTAGATTTAGTTGCAAGAGAGGCAGCACAATATAGAGAAGAAGCTGTACGAATAGCAGTTGAGGCAGCCCGTAGAGTTGCTGATGAGATGATCAAAGATGATGAGGGTTGATGATTCAATCTAAATCGACCATTGGTTGAAGACCAGTTCGAAAAAATGGTACCCAGGCCCAGTAGAGCATTTGGTGATTATGCATAGACCAGTCTACAATCAGGGACTGTCCAGTGTCAGACCCCCACCTGTAGCAACGAATAATTTCGAGTTGAATCAAGGTTTGCTTCAAACTATCTAGAACAACTATGTCTTCAGAGGGAAGGTGAATGAAGATCCTAACACTCACCTGATGGATTTTGAGGAAATCATGAACACTTTCCAGTACAACGGAGTGTCAAAAGATACAGTCTACTTAAGGGCATTCCCCTTTTCGCTGAAGGATGACACGAAACACTGGCTTCATAGCTTACCAACTTGGTCGATCAGGACATGGGAAGATATGACTAAAATGTTCCTTGACAAATACTTCTTAGCTGCAAAAATAGTGAAATTCAGAAGGGAAATTCACAACTTCTGCCAGAAGGAAACTGAAACAGTTTTTTAGGCTTGGGAAAGATTCAAGGAGATAGTGAGAAAGTGGAAGCATAATGGGATTGAATTGTGGATGCAAATCCAAGACTTTTTGGATGCAATGACACCTTCCTCACGACGAACTCTGAGCATTACAATTTGAGGTCCTTTAATGAAGAAGACTCTTGAGGAGATTGTTGCAATTCTTGATGAGCTCTCTAAAGATGCTAACCAATGGCCTGCTGAGAGTAATGATAGAAGAAAATTAGACGGGGTTCATCAAGTGGGTTCTAAAAATCAGTGCAAGATCAGCTAGACGTCGTGGCCAAAGAGATAAGAAAGTTAACCTTAGCCAAGGTCCAGAGTCAACCATTATCAGTTTGTGACTTCTGTGGAATGGGTCATCCAACGCATGAGTGTCAGGCCTCAGCTCCAGATGAAGTGGTAAATGTTGCGGGAAGCTTTGACAGAGGAAACGATTAGAATGGTAATAATTTTAACTCTGTGGGACTTAGGCACCTGGGCTTTTCTTGGAGTTCACCAAATAGTAGTCTGAACTCATGGCAGCAGAATAATCTGAGACCCCATGGACAAGGAGCTCCAAGATTTCAGAATCAGCAGAGGCAGTAATACCAGCCTCCACATTCTAATTAGTTTAGCATGGAAGATCTAATGAAGGCTTTCACTATTAAGAAGGATGAGAGATTGAAAACTCATAGTGCAGCTATTCGAAACTTAATGAGGCAAATAGGGCAGATTATTAGTCTGCTATCCGAGAGGTCTCCAGGAACCCTCCATGCGGATACTGAAAGGAACCCAAAGGAAACAATAAATGTAGTGTCTTTGAGGAATGGAAAAGTATTGCAAGATCCTTTGGTAGCAGAGAAGAATGATTTGACGAAAAGTCAAGTTAAGAATGAAGAAAAGCAGAGGTGATGAGCATCGTAGGAATGAAGTGAAGGCAGAGCAAGAGGATGATCTGAAGAAGAAGAACAAATCTGAAGTTCCAACAAGGAAGAAGAAAGACAAACAAATAAGTAATGATGTGATCGAAGAGAGTAAATATATGTCTGCTTTACCTTTCTCGCAAAAGCAGAGAAGAGAGAAGCTGGACAAACAATTCGGGCTCTTTTTAGAAGTGCTCAAGCAGGTGCATGTGGATATACCTTTCACAGAGCTGCTTTCACAAGTTCCTGATTATGCTAAATTATTGAAGGATATATTGTCCAAAAAATGGAAAGTGAAAGAGATGTCAATTGTCAAGCTCTTAGAGCATTGTAGTTCCATTCTGCAGAACAAGCTCCCTCAAAAGTGTGGAGATCCAGAGAATATTACTATACCTTGCTTTTAAGGAAGTACTAAATTTGAAAAATCTTTGTATGATTCAGGTGCCTCTATTAATCTTATGCCTTTGTAAAGAAATTGGAGGGAGAGATTGGAGAAATGAGGTCGATACCTATGTCCTTGTAGCTGGCGGATCAGGCCACAATAATACCTGAAGGAATAATGGAAGATGTGTTAGTTCGAGTGGAAAAATTTGTGTTCCTTGTAGACTTTATCATGGTGAACATGGAAGAGAATAAGGAGATCCCTCTGATTCTAGGGAGACCCTTCTTGGCTACTGGCAGGCGATTCTGGACATTTAAGCAAGGAAGCTCATGCTCAGAGTGAGGGAAGAAAGGATGGTCCTCAAGATGGAAGGAGCAATGAGGGCCTTAAAGGAGCAAATTGGAGAGAGTAAAACTGATAAGTGTGGGTGTACCCAAAGAAGGCCGAAAAGAAGCTCTCAGCATGGATGTGTGCGGGCGTGCAAAGGAGGCTCCAACTTCGATTCAGATCCCGACTGGATGAATCAGGGGAATTTCCTTTACCTCTTGATTTTTATTTGTGTGTCATGGGGACATGCCACAATTTAAAATGTGGGATGGGGGATGTAAATATGTACATGTATGTTTATTTTCTTGTGTTTTATTTAATATATATAAAAAATATTTGACTTTTCCTGACGATAGACTTCCTCGACTGTCTTCTTGAGGGATCAAAGTTGAATTTTGTTTTTGTTTTTCTTAGGTAGTGTAACAATTCCCATTTAATTTTTCTTTGTGCCGCGATTTTTTTCCAAGGGTTTTGCTTGAACCGGATATAGTTAGTTTTTTTTTAATTAGGAATAAAGAAGTCTTGTGCTATGGTGTTAAACGAAGATGACTTTTCTTGACTTTGTTGTGCCTTGAGAGTAGTGAGTGCCTTAGTTTTGATGCGTAGGCTTAGTTCTTGACTCATGTATAAGCGCCTTAAAATATTTGATTTTTATGTTTCTTAACAACTTTGATTAGAAAGTCGGGATAGATCCGGTCTTAAGTGAATTATGTGCCAACATATGTGTGAGGTATTTGTTGATATTCTGCATATGTTAGTTGATGTCTAGAACATTCCCCGTGTGCTTGTAAAGCAAAATAGTAATCTTGTTCAGTCTAGGATGTGATATAAGCATTTCTTTGTTGAACCAATTATATGTTTATGACTTGCCTGATTGTTGTGTATCCTAGTTAGCCCCTTTGAGCCTGTATATCTACTTCTTTGGAAACCACACTGCAAGCTTGATATTTATTTGAATTGACTATCTGTTTGAACCTTCTACCTCTCTTGAGCACTTGATTTTGTTATGAGCTTATAAAAGCTAAGTGAGGTATCGTCGGGTTTTCTAAGTGGAATTATTTAAGAAAATGAAAGGTGCATTGTTTGAAAAAAAATTGTGAGAGCCACTTGTAGGGTATTGAAAGAAAAGAAAAGCGAGTTTGCTTGAAAAGAAAGAAAAATTAGAACTCAGAAAAGAAAAAAATAGATTCCTTGCTAGTGATAGTTCTCATCTTGTTTGTACTTAAAGATATTGGGAGCTTGATGCTATCGTGTGTGAAGTTTGGGGTTTGGTTCAACACAAGTATGGGGTTTAAATTGTTAGTGTATATGTATTAAAGTGCTTAGGAGGTGTAGTCACTATTATCCAAATTGTATCCTACCCGTCCCGCAGTTTACATTACAACCAAAATAAAGTTTGACTTGATACTTGACTGAATGAGCTCAATTAGTAGCGCATGAAATTTATTTCTGAGAGTGAGTTAATTCTTCCTATCTTGAGTTCCTATTTATTTTTGAATGTTGTTGTGTGTGGAACTACTCTTTCTCTTTGGTGTGAGGGCACATGATTTGTGAAGTAAAGATAATGTCTTTGACCTTTGCGTTAGAGTAAGTGAGAGGGTTTTCAAAAAATACATGGTGTTTTTGAGTCGAGTCTTGAGGCTAGGATGTTACGATAGGGTGCTTGGTTTGCTTTAAATATTCATGGCATGATGCATTAGGGAAGTGTCTGAAAAGAAGGTCATATCTATGTGAAGTGCAGTTTGATTGCTCGAGGACGAGCAATGATTTAAGTGTGGGGTGTTGATGGTAGGCTAAAAACCAGTGTTTTAGTCATAGTTTACACTCTAATTACTATATTTTACTTGTGTTTGATCTTAAATGATAAGGAATTGTACTTATTATGTGCTTTATGCTTTGCAGAAAGTGATTCCGAGTTAAAAAAATAATCGGGAGCTAAATTGAACAAGTTAGAGCTTTGAAGTCTGAGTAAAACCCCACAGAATTAAATCGGGATCGCGTTCGGGGGTAGGGAGCCAAGTCTGGATGTCAAAAAGTGAAGAAAACGAAACACTCTGTAAAAAACCTACTGTCGCCCTGCATGAGGCGACACAACAGTGTAATTTGCTGCTGCCTGTTAAAATCTGCTCTCTGAACTTCACCAATAGCGCCCCGCATGGGGAAGCACATGGCGCGGCGTGCCTGTATAATTTTCTCAGAGTATTTTTCTGTTTCGGCTTGGAAATGGTAGTTTCGTTCAGGCTCACTCATATATGGTATAAATACACCAAAAAGATATTTTTAAAGGGACTTTTGACCTTGGAAGCTTTGGGAGAGCATTAGAAGCTACAAGACACAAGATTTCATCATTTTTTCATCAATTCAATACTGCAGTTTGGATAGTAACATTAGATTGATGCTTTCTCACTCTTTAAGTATACTTATAATGATTTCTGTGATGACCCGATAGGTCATCTAGAGTTTTAAACCTTAATTCTGTGTTTCGAAGCCTCAAATAGCTTCCTTAAGCCTTCCTCGATCGGCGTGCACAGTTCGTATGTTTTTTCGGAAGGCTTTTATGTTAAAAATTGATGGAAAAAATTTATTTTTGACTTCAGTCAACATTTTGAGCAAACAGGCCCAAATCCATATTTTGACGGTCCCGGTGGGTCTGTATCGCGTTTTCGAACCTGGGCATATACCCGGAATTAAATTTGGAGGTCCCTAGCTCGAGTTATCGCTTTTTGTCGAAAATTAAAAGTTTAAAGGATTAATCACTTTAAGGATTTGGCCAATGTTTGAATTTGTTGATACCGGGTCCGTATTTTGATTCCGGAACCCGATATAGGTCCATACTATATTTATGACTTGTCTGTTGGTGAGAAATGGAGCTGGTTTGATGTGATTCGAACGTCCGATTGTTAAAATAGAAATTCTAAAATTTCATTGAAAACTTCACTCGATTTGGTGTCCGATTCATAATTCTAGGTGTTATTTTAGTGTTTTGATCGCGCGAGCAAGTTTGTATCAGGTTTTTAGACTTATGTGCATATTTGGTTTGGGGCTTCGGGGGCTGGGGTGAGTTTCGGATAGGCTACGGATGATTTAAATTTAGAAAAATCTGGTTATGGACATCTGCTGGTTTCTGGTGTAATGTACTTCACGATCGTGAAGTTACTACCGCGATCGGGAAGCCACTAATGCGATCGTGAAGGGGGAACTGGGTAGGGGAGGACTTTACGCGAACGCGAAGTGGAGGGGGGCTGCCCTTCGCGAACGCGGACAATGTATAGCAAATAGCTTTGTGGACCTGGGGGAGGGGAACTGACCAATACTCTTCGCAAACGCGACATGAAGGCTCGTGTACGCATAGGCTGGTGGGTGTAAGCCTTCACGAACACGAAGGGTATCTCGCGAACGCGTAAGCTATTTGAGCTACTGCTTCGCGATCGCGTCAGGCCCTTTGCGAACGAGAAGAAGGCCTAACGCCTAGTGATTAAAAACAGACCAAAAAATGGGATTCTTCCATTTTTCATGAACTCTCCATTAGAGTTCGGCCTAGAGGCGATTTTTAAGAGAAAACTCAATATCAATTCATAGGTTTGTACACTTTAACTTATTTTCTTCCTTTTCTAATATCACCCATTAATTTCTAGCCCTAATCTTTGTTCATCCATGATAGAAAACTAGGGATTTAGAAAGAATTGAGGGAATTTGTTAATTAGGGATTTAGACCTCAAATGGAGGTTAGATTCCGAAACTAATTACATAATCGGGCTTGGGGGTGAATGGAAAAATGGATTTGGTCCGAACCTCAGGTTTTGACCAAGCAGGCCCGGGGTCGATTTTTGACTTTTTTGGGAAAAAGTGTGGAAGTTCTAAATTTATGCATTGTAATTAATTCCTTTAGCAATATTTGACATTATTGAGTCAGTTGTGGTTAGATACGAGTGATTTGGAGACGGATTCTAGGGGAAAGGCTGTGGTAGAGCTTTGAGTCGACTTGTGGAGCGAGTAAGTGTCGTGGTTAACCTTGACTTGAGGCATTAGGACTTGTTTGCCTATTTGCTACTTGTTTAAATGTTGGATACAATGTAAATGTGAGGTGACGAGTACTTATGCGTTGTTATTGGGTTAAAGCATATGGGTGGGACTTGTTTCTTGTAATTTATCTCTTTCTTTGATCCTGATATCCATGTTCAGACTAGTTAATTGATAAGTTGACTGTTCTTTCCGTACTTATGAACTATCTATGATAATTGAGTAGTGATTCTGAAGTTGAGATTGTTTCTGAAGTTGAGATTGGTATTGTGGAACTATTGTTGACAAAAGACTTGATATTGCTTATTCCATCTCCTATTGTTGTATGTTCACTGTTACATGGTAAAGGAGAGTAAAAATACGAAGGGTGATGTCGTGCCATTATTACTGTTTCATGATGAAATTGAGAGTAAAAGCACGAACGGTGATGTCGTGCCGTATTTGTCATTTTATGGTGAGATTGAGAGTAAAAGAACGAAGGGTGATGCTGTGCCATTATTACTGTTTCATGATGAAATTGAGAGTAAAAGCATGAAGGGTGATGCCGTGCCGTATTTATCATTTTATGGTGAGATTGAGAGTAAAAGCACGAAGGGTGATGCCGTGCCGTTATTACTGTTTCATAGTAAGGCTTAGAGTAAAAGTACGAAGGGTGATGCCGTGCAGTTTTATTCATTATGCTTGTTCATTTTGTTGATTGAAGGTTTATTGACTGATTTTGTTATTATTTCCTGTTGTAGTTATCGTATCTTGTACCCCTTTCGCATGTCCCCTCCTAATTGTACTTGCTAATTCTTTATTTGTTGTTATTTTGTATGCATATTTTCGTTTGTACAGGTTTAATTACGTGGCTTTCCTGTCATAGCCTCGTCACTACCTCGTCAAGGTTAGGCTAGACACTTATGGAATACATTGGGTCGGTTGTACTCATACTACACTTTGCACTTCTTGTGCAGATTTTGGTACTGATCCTAGCTGTCCGTGAGGCGTTCAGCTCGGATTGGCATTCGGAGACTCGAGGTAGATCTGCTGGCGTCCGTAGACCTTGAAGTCCTCTTCCATTTCCCTTATTTACTGTTCTTTTCATTCAAGACAGTTGTATTTATTTCAAACCATATCTGTAGAGACTCTAGAAGCTCGTGAACTTGTGACTCCAGATCCGGGTGATACTTAGATATTACTGGTTTTTATGTCGTTTCGTACCCCGTTTTAGTTTTATTTCGGTTTAATTGGTTTTACTTATTTGACTTGATTAAAATTGGTTTAAAGATTCTCTAACGTTGACTTGCCTAGCAAGTGAAATGTTAGGCGCCATCACGGTCCCGAGGGTGGGAATTCTGGGTCGTGACAATTTCCTCCATAATTATGGAGTAGTTTACCTTAGGGTTTGACATGATTTGGTAACTTGGTTGTTGTTTATGGATTTGACTACTATTTAGTTGCTTGAATTTATTGGAGGAGCTTTAATATAGTTGTGATTTTATTATTTATAGTGTTTAATCGAAAGAGGAACATCTTATTGAATATTATTGCAGCGAATTCCTTAGTTTATTTTGGTGATTCTTTGAAGTAATCGAGAGAGCTTTTTGAGTTACCATTCAAATTAAGATAGAGAATATTCGCGAGAAGTTTCTCTTAGATCATTCCTACCAATAGATTCTAGCAAGTTTCACCGCACTTCACATTAGTTTATTTGAAAGATTTAGATTTAATCGAGAAAGGAATCTGAATCGGAAGTACAAGCTAATCACCTATTGAATTTGTGAGAATCGATGGAACCTCAAGAGTGAAATATAACAGTATCATATCCAAAATAGCAACCTTGCACCTATTATGTCAAAACCTTTATTTCTCACATTGATAAGAAATCAACTCTGCTAATCTCTAGTTCTTTGCAGTCAATTGTCAATTGCTCTACATTAGTAATAAATCGTAGTTCATAATCATTCCAATCAAGTTTGATCATCCTGAATAGCAGTTAAACCATGAATTACTAGAGCATTGTTTGAATCCAATTCCTGTGGAGACGATAATTATACTATACTATCTTTTTGCTAGCGAGCATCAATTTTGAGTTGTGTTTTGCGATCGTCAGTACGTTAAACTGATATATAAGGTATTAAGTTAGAATATATAATGATATTATAGAGTGTACTGATAAAAATGTTACTACATAAAATTATATTATGTTATGTATCAAGATACCACATATAATGATTAAAATCAATAAAATTTGTACAATGTATAAAGTTATTATTTTACTTTTCTATGATTTGGTATAACATAGGTTACACCATCAAATGAACATTTGTATACAGTCGTTGATGATTGGAGGCGATTTGTGGTGTGCATGCGGGAAAGAAAATATAGTTGCAGAAGGTTCCAAATGGATGCGATACCATGTGAGCATGTGTTGTAGATTATGACAAAATACCACATGGATGAATATCAATATTGCTCAGTATACTGTAGCAAAGATTACATGCTGAAGACCTATGAAGTTCCGGTTTATCCAATTCCTTGTGAAAGTCAATGGAAAATTCCTGGAGATGTCTTAGAGGGTGCGGTTAAGTCACCAAAAGTAAGAGTTAACCTGGAAAGCCAAAGAAGATGAGAATCAAAGGTGCCGGTGAGTTATAGGTAAAAGATGTAAAGTTACATGTGATTTGTATAGACTTCAATGTCACAGCAGAAAACCTGCAGGAATCTTCCAAAGAGTTCTTAGCTTTTATGCTAGTTTGCTAGTAATATCTTTAAGGAAAAGCTTTGTTCAAGTTGAAACAATAGTTTAATAAAAATGAATTATGTATTATGACAGATTTATTGAGTTCATATAAATATTGGTATTTCTGTATTTTCTTCATACGTCTTGTGTGAGTCGATTGAATATTGGCCTCCCTCAAAAGAGAAATAGATGGCAAAGACTATATTTAACGGCACAGACACATAAACTATTTTATATATTAAACAGATACATATTGAAAAAACTATTATGCTGAATTAGAGGCAATATAGAGAGATATCTAATCTGAAATAGTCGAAGTAGAAACAACATAGAAATATAACCGATATACATATATGCCAAGTACAAACCTACTACAAATACGTTCGATAAATATATAAAGTATAAATAATGTTTAATCAAATTGTAATACAAACATACAATACCTTCAGATTCGGTGTCTGTTCTCTAGCCTCATCAATCTTTCTCTCTCTTTTTTTGTGTTTCGCAGACTTCGATTGTATATCCTCAAATTCATCTTCTACATCTTTTTCCCATTTCTTCTCCTTAAACTTTCTTATCAGTTTATGCATTTTTGTATCCGATGCAGCAACATTTTCTTTGCAACTTGATTATAATTTTCTGGAGTACAATATGGATTTTATTAGAAGAATTTGCCACGCACTCCTCCCATTGCTGCCTAATTTTCTCAAATGAATGCTCTGTTTGCAGCCACCTCTGGTTTGCATTCCTTGCAGGAGTTTCATGCAACAATTTAAAAGTGGGATGAGTAAGAGGTAACAAATTTTCATTACTTTCTAAAGTAGAATCACGATAGGTATCTCTAATAGCCTTAACATTCGAGATATCCAATTTCAAACTACTGTCCAAATTGTTCTTCTAATCTGTCTTCGGTTCTTGTTTCAACTTTGCCATTGTTGCAGATTCGATGAAAATCACTTGGAAAGCCTCATACAGTTCAAATATATATATACAATTTCTATGGAATGTGGATTTTTTTGGAGGGATTGGTTGAGCGAAAGGATGAAACCATGGGCGAAATCTCTGTGAATATTCTTCAAAATTAAGCAAAATCCCAAACACTTGAGCGAAAGGTTAAGAATAGGAGAGCAAAATTTCTATGGATTTTCGGAATGATTGAGCAAAATCTCTGTGATATTTCTGAATGATTGAGCGAAATTCGAAAATCCCATATTTTTGAATATTGTGGAATGATTGAGCGAAATCTCTGTAATTGTTATGGAATCCCAGTGATAGATCAGTGATTGGAGAAAATAAGATGAGAAATGGAGAAAATACGAAGAGAGATAGGACAAAATCTGATTTCTTTTGAGAAAGACGATGAGAGAAAGTGTGAAATGCCAAAGATCCATGTTTTGTGCCGTTTCCCCGGTCATTAGTTATTTGCTTATTTTTACAATATGCTATAAGTGTAAAAAAAATCTTTCATTTATGTAATAAATAGAGATGGCTAATATTTTCTTAAATATTTTCTAAAAAGTGCTCTGCCATGTATATTCCTTATTAAAATGGGACAGAGGGGATAGTAAACATGTCATGCTATTTTGGCATTTCACAATCTCATCGTAAAGTACGACACAATTAATTGCGATCACATATAAGCTAAGGGTAGAGAATTTATATAATTAATTTTAATTTATTTGTGAAAGTTTAAATTCCATCACTTACACTTACATAATATGGTACATTATTACTTACAACTTTTGACATAAAGAGTGTGTTGGTACGGAGAAATATTTTTTTCTGAATTTTTAATTGAAAAACTATTTTTCCTGTGAACTCATTTTCCTTCAATTTAAGGAAAATGATCACTTCCCTACAAGGAGAAGAATTATTTTTTCTAAAATTCTCTTTCAATCATCTCCACCCCATCACTACCCCACCAATACACCTCTGCCACTCCAAACCTCCCTAACTTACTCACTCGACCCTTAACTTTGACACCTAGCCCACCCACACCCCTAGACCAACCTTCCCCACCCTCGCGCCTCGCTATCGACATTCCCTTACTTCCCGCCCAACCATACCGACACCTCGTCCAGCCATCCCAACACCTTGACCCTTTGCCCCTCCGGTGCCGGACCCTGAATTCCCGCACCAACCTCCGACGCTCTCGGCACCTCTTGCCCCTAACACCACCCTATCTATCCTTCACTTCGGCACCTCGACCCACCCCTTTGCCCACCCTTACCTGCCTCAGCTTCTAATGCCCCCACCTTCTACGCTCGACCTTCGACCCCTACAATCAACCCCCTGATCATAATGATCCTGATTAAGGAGTCTGGGCTAGGGTTGAGATCAAGGGTCGAGTTGGGATTTGGATCGCGTGTCAGGTCTCGGGGTCGGGTTGTGATCTGAGTTAGGTGTCGAGTATCAAGGTTGGAGTTAGAGTTGGGGCTTAGGGGTTGGAGTTCGAGGGCCGAGCTTTGGAGTTAAGGACAAGATCGGGTTTGAGGTCGGCTCCAGGTTTGTGGACTGAGGATTAAGTGTCGGGTCAAGGTTGAGTCGGGGTTGGGGTCACGTCTGGTCGAGGGTCAGGGTCAAATGTCGTGTCAAAGTCGACGTTGAGGTTGGATCGAGTGTCGGGTTGTGGTTCAAGTCGGGTTCAGGTCTCAAGACTCGAGGCCGAGGTCGAGGCTCGGGTTTCGAGCCTTGAGCTCGAGGGTCGAGGCTTGGGTTTTATGTCTGAGGTCGGGTCTAAGGCCGGAGTTCGAGTTCGGGGTCAAAGTTAGAGAAGGGGTTGAGGTCAGGCTTAGGTGTTGGTGGTTGGAGTTGTGGGTCGGGCTCGGGAGTCGTGTTCGGGGGGGGGGGGGG
>MCJB01031550.1:332377-350529 GCA_002018475.1 Nicotiana obtusifolia
GGGGGGGGTAAGAATACTCCCCCCCCCTAAAAATCCTATCCTCTATACTTGTGCTTAGATTATTATTCTTGGGACAATATTTTCTGCTTACTAACTGAACACCAGAAAATAAGTAAGAAAACCTTTTATTTTCTAGAAAAAATGTTAGGAATATATTTTTCGTGAAAAACTTTTTCCTTTGTACCAAAACACACCAAAACAATAATATACATTTCAAATGTCATTGGACTTAGAACTCTTAGTTTCCTAATCGAATTCCTTAATAAAAGGGGAAGATAGAAGAACTTGACTATTACAACTCCGCAAATACTAATTTCTCTGTATTAGTTAGATGTAAATAATTAATTTTGCCTCCGCTGAAATTTAAACTTGAAAGTTTATAGTTATTCTCTCACTTCATCGATCATTAGATTACATTCTCAATCGTGAAAATGAGTAATTTAATTTGGAAGAACAAATGAACGAGGTAGTAGAAAATGCTCATCGAATTTTATATGGTATTATGTCTTGTGTTTCTTTAGCACCTATAACTATTTATAGGTATAACTACCACGCAAAGCAAACGTATGGATCCATATTGGTTGTTACTAATAGTAAGGATGTCTTTTGCTGCGGATTTATTTTTTCATCTACTTGATGTGATAAACATATGGATCCATATTGGTTGTTACTAATAGTGAAAATGTCTTTCGTTGGAGATTTATTTTTTCATCTACTTGATGTGATAAACGTATGGATCCATATTTATTGTTACTAATAATGAGAATGTCTTTCGCTGGGGATTTATTTTTTCATCTACTTGATATATGTGACTGTGTGTCTGATTTAAAAATAGACCAAATCTTTTAAATTTTCCTAGTTAAAGAAGTAATATCAACAAACAACACGAGTTAACTCAACTAATTCCTCAAGTTTTGGAGTAAGTCTTACTTTTGTTCTTTCTTATGTTACCTTGAGCATATTCTATTAGTGCTTCTTCCTTTTATTCAACCTGGTTCCATCGATGCCCAGTAGGTTTGGTTTGCTCGACAACTTAACAGTCCCTGAGCCATTGCTTTTATTCAAGCTAGGTTTTATCTAATGAGTTACTTAATACATTGTGCTATCACATTATATCTAATAATTCATGTAGTTTTTACTTTTACACCCTATTCGAGAAAAGAAAAACTTGGCATTTATTCTTTTGCATCCAAAAAACCTTCCCATTTCCTTAGAGGAAATATGTTTCCTATAAAAAGCTAACACAACAACGATAATAACTTGCCTCAGTTCTAAAACAATTACGCTTAGCTACATGAATTTATTATGTTTAATTTTGTCATGTTTCGTTCCACTATTCAATCATTTATCTTTTACTATACATTAGAAAATTTAAATCCGTCACTCAATTTTGCTAAAATAGAAATTTTCTAAATCCATCACATATTCCTACGTTCTCAACTTCTCACATAATTTCTGAGCAAATTTAAGAGTTTATAATTAATTCATATTATTTCATATTAGGTTTTAAATACTTTCAATCATAGCTCTACCGTTTAATTCTGATTTTTATTGTAAACATTTAGGCAAAAATTTACTCTTAAATCCAAAACAGTCAAAAACCAATAATAATAATAATAGTAACAATTAAAAAACCAGTCAAATAAGTGGGGGATCTACAAGCAAAGTTGAAAATTACGAGGGCGTATTTGCAATCTGTACAGGAGAACTCAATTTACGTGAGAACAGAGGGCAGATTCAGCAACAAGTACACATGAAGACCGAAGCGCAATCGTCCGTAAACCCACTTCTAATGTCCGAACAGAGACACTAATATTAGCAAAATAACATTAATAATTCACCTTTTTTAATTTCTTGCTTTCTTTTTCTTTTTCCTTCCTATTCCTTTTCCCAAGGTAAAGTGAAAACCTCATCCCGCTAATCCTCAAAAAACCCAACACACCATTTGCTTAGAGAAAGCAAAAGGTGAAAGTAGAACTAAAATGGTTTTTGCTTAAAAATCCTTTTTCTATTAGCTGACTATAATTCCATAGATCTGCAGCTCAAAACCACCCTTAACATTTTCTACTAAAGTCACTAGCTTTATAGGATTTGGTTCTTCCTTCTACAGTTCTTTATAAATGGGTTCGAAAAAATTTGGTCTTTTATTATTAGGCATCTTTCACTTGTAGTTTTTTTTTTTAATAATCTTGTTATCATAAAAGGGTTTTTTTTCTTTTTTGCCAAATTCTTTTCAATTTTCAAAGTGGGGGTTTTAGTTAAAGGAAGTTTAAATCTTTTAAAAAAGGTTGATTTTTTTAAGAAGTGAAGATGATACAGTTGTTGTTTATGGTTCTATGTTTGGAGGGTATGGTGGCATTTCTTCTAATGGTGAAGATTGGGCCACTGAGGGAACTGGTGATGAAGTGTTTGGATCAGGTGAAGATGAGAAAGGGTACTGTCTTAACCATTGCTGGTACAATAGCAGCTATATTATTTTCCAACTTTATTAGTATTATCAAGATTCAGAACAAGGGAGCTAAGCTTGGTACTATGACACCAATGGATCAGGTTTTGTGGAGAACCAACTTGCTAGAGGCTACTCTCATGGGTATGATCCTAACCCCTTACCTTTTCTTCTATAAAATGCAAATAGTGAGTTCAGTTCATTTGTTGTTGGTTTCTGATAATAAAACAACCTCTACTTGAGAGAATTTGATGTTATTGTGGCATTGCAAATGATGTGCAGATTCTTGGTTCAGTAGTTTTTGTTGATGATTATATTCTGTTTTACAAGGGGGGGTAAGCATTAGAATTTATTGTATACTGCCTCTGATTTGAAAGAAGTGAAAAAAATTCCCAACAAATGGTGTTCAATATGTATTATATACCTCTAAAATGTAATATTTTAGGTTTGAATGCGGATGAAGAGAATTAGAAGGCACATGTAACCAAGCCTTGCGTATTGCATTTTTGCATTTCAATTGATATACATATGTTTGGTCAGATTAACTAGTAGATTATTGAATTTCCTTAATTCTTAATTCATGCATTCATTTTTAGCAAATTCTCATGCATGAAGAAGCTTGTTCTCAAGCATTTTTGATGAGTTAGCTTGAATTTGAAGGAACTGAACATAATTTGAATTGTTTATGCTACTAAAAGAAAACAAGCTAACAACTGGTCTGAAAGGAAATGCTTCTAGAATTGAGGTATGAGGAAATCATCTTTGAGATGTGATGAGAAACAAGAAAATGGAGCAAAAGTTTATAGAATAGCTAACCTCTTTAATTTTTTTTTGGTGGTTTTTTTTGCGNGGAAGGGGGGGAGGAATTCTTTTCTCCTAGCTGTCAGAAGAAGTTTTACGCAATTTACAAGCAGTGCACTAGTAATCCTGCTTCTTGATCTCAATTTAGGGATGATAGTGAGTCTAGCAAAGCAGCTGCTTCAATACCAGCCGTTGGAAGAGCTTTATAATGTCAAACAACATTCAAGTGTAAGAAAACAGTTTTCTGAAACATCTTGGGATATGGAGAGAGTAGTTTGTCCAGCAAACGTTTGACATTTAGTCATTTCTCAACAATTGTTGTTGATATTCAGTTGATGTTTCTGTCACTGTTTCAAAATGTTCATCTTAGTAAATGAAATGTTTGGAGTCACTCTCTGTTCAAGTCGTTCCTTGGTTCTTTCATGAAGCTGTTTGGTATATTCCATTTGATGTGACATGATTATGGAGTAAGAATGCACAAACGATAGGCATTACATATACATATCCAGATTTACAGCTGATTGCATGATGAAGGATATGACTGCCTACTTTTACAAGTGCTTAATGTAGTACATAGATCTGATTCTGAAATATTTGTTTTGAGATGGAGAAAGCATAAGAGTTGGTGTCCCACCTAGGCAGCAGTTGATCTGCAAACATACTTTTAGGTCTTGCAACGATAAGCCTGAAGTTTAAATCTACTGCCGACCACTGAGAAAAAAAATTATAAATGAGTAAATTGTTCAGGTAGCTAAATTTAAGTATGCCGCTGAAATGTTGAATTGTTCAGCATCATATTTAGTTATTATTCATTTCCTTTTATGCTAATTTATCTGAACCTGAATGACATTTATCGCGCAGGGTTTTCTCTGTTTCTTGGATTCTTAATTGATCGTATGCACCACTACCTTCGGAAACTGATTGTATTGCGCAATACTGCGGGATCGTCAAAGAAAGAATTTGAAAGGCTTGAGAAAGAAAAGCTGCAGTTTAAGGAGAAGGCAGATAAAGCTGCCGAGGAAATGAAACAGTCGCAGAAAGAAATCTCTAGTTTAACAGAGTCATTGAAGAAGGTTAAGTTGCAGATGGAGGAGAAAGACAAGCGTGTGGAAACTGCAGAAGCTCATGTTGCTGCCCTCCAAAAACAAGCTGCAGATCTACTTTTAGAATATGACCGTCTGTTAGAAGACAATCAAAATCTTCAGAATCAAGCTCATGGATATCGGAGTTGAGAAAATAGACAGAACCCATTGGTTCAAATTTTGAAACGTTTCTAAAACTGGCTGTGTTGACTGAACATTTTGTGCCTGTACGCCTTGACCCTTGTATTAGCAGAAGGGATTTTGGGAATTGTTGTTAATCATTGAGAATTTTGTAGTATTGTTTTTCCGATATAGACATTGCTAAAATCCAAATGCCTTGTATTAGACTATTAAGGTGTGTTATCTCTATTCTTAACTCAATTGAAAGTTCAATCTGAAAGCTGTGAGCAAAAGCTTTACATGAGTTTTGCTTTGTGTTTTAAACAACTTGAAACAAATGTAACTGTATAATGTTAATGGTATGTAGGGCAACTACATGCTCAATTTTTCATACATCGGCACAGTTTGAGACCCAAGGAACGAAGAAGCTTAGGCCAAGAGGGCCCAAAACTAAAAACAACTGTCCTTTTAAGAGCAGCCAAACATAATTGGCTTAAAGGGGAAAAAATATCATTCCTTCAGCCAATAAATGGATGATTAAAAAGCTATTGGAGGCTCATACTAGATCATGAGCTTCGTCATAGAAGTCTTTTGCTCTTCATTGTGAACATCTGGGCTACTGAAAAACGATAGGCAGTTGCTCAATAGCTTCTCAATTCATTTGAACCAGAATCCAGCAAAATAGGTTTGAAGAGATGAGAGAGCATTTCCCTTGTAAACAATTCTTTCTTCCCTGAGAGTTCCTTTCCAAGCATACCAATTACTTCAAGAATTGGTTGTGAACTCTAGTTCTTGTTCCTCCACAAAATAAAAGTTATGCAAGGTGCCTTTGCATCCATCTATCAACAAATTCCAGTAACGTATACGAAGTCTTAGTTGCCTGCTCAAAGACAGATAAAGATATTAAATTACAGCAAAAACTAAATGCTAAAAGAGTACTCAACTTAGCTAGATTACGAATAAAAATGTATTTGATTGTGACTTATGACAATGTAAGTCATCTTGCTCAGACTCAGTAGTAGCAATAACCTCCAAGGACAAGGTCTACTATGCCTGGCTAGTTTTGTGCCGAATAAATGAAAGACTGAAGAAAAGCAGGAAACCTTTTGGAGTAAGCCCAATTAACTGTGTCATGAGTGCTTTGCTGCATTTTAGTTGCTGCAGCCAACTGAAAATGGAAAATGACCCACTCTTTCGCTGGAGGTCAAACTTCAAACTCCAGTTCATCTTTTAATCAAGCAGTGAACCAATCTGTCAACTCTGCAGAAATACAAAGCAATCTTTACAGTTGGCGAGCAATCAGACTTTAAAAACTATGCAATTTATCCGCTGCTGTTCCATGATATAATCCATTTAATGCAGTCTATCTTTTGTTAGCCGCTGATGCTGATGCATTTTAATTTGCCATTTTGATAGAGCTTGCATGAGAGTGAAATCAGCAGCTAAGTCAAGTCCTCAAGACACCACACTGCCTTATTGGAAGCTTGTTAAACATTTGCTTCCCTCTCTCAGAAGAAGTGGAAGCAACTTATTTCCTGCTAGAAGTGTTTCCTGTGTTAGAATGTTATCGAAGCTATAGGATGTCCTGAAATCCCATACAAATCATAATCTGACAAATAGTGGTCACTCAAGAGGTGCACGAACATCATGCAATGGGTCAGTTCACTAACAAGAGATACTTTAGGAAGTAAGTCCTGACGACTCCTAATCTTTAATGCAGCTAAAAGATTTCCAGGAGTACGGTGAACAGGCGGGACAAGTATCATGCTTCTCACAAGATGATAGAAGTCTATAAATTCTACAGATCATAACACAGCTATCAGGTGAAGGGCCTCTTATTGAAGGCCAAGGCAGCAGCAATTACCTTTTCCCCATATATTAGTTTATATCCAGTAGTCACACAGCCTGAAATATCTTTGCGTGTCTAGACATGATTCACCTTTGCGTGTCAAGACATGATTCACCAGTAATCACCACAGGAGCATATTCCATCCTTAAAGTGATGAAACCGTTTAACATCCCTTACAATAATCTCTCTTTTTACTATAACAGAGATAAACTTTGTTACTTCATGGCAGTCACCACAGACCCTCAGGTTCTTTGTGATAAGCAACCTGGTTCCAGGTGCAGTGTTTAAGAGTCCAAAAGCAATGGCAAGTCTCTCACTATGATAACACAACACTTTCACTTTGGCCTCTTCTTCAAGATTCTGCAACACAAATTCAGTCTTTGGCACATAGCCCATAGCCTTCATTTCATTCTCCAGATTGCGCAGAAGTCCAATTATTTGTTCATATTGAGGGTGACTTGTATCACCCATAAGAAAAGCATGGAGTCTTCCATTTACCTCCACAGCACTGTAGCCAGGCACTTTTTTCATCCCTGCCTTTTTCATAACCTTCCTCACAGCAGCTGCTTTATCCCAAATTTTTGCTGCCGCAAAGAAATTTGCTACTAATACTAAGGTACCTGTGTTCTCTGGAATTAATTCAAGTACCCTATTTGCTGCCAATTCTCCAATCAAAAACTTCTTATGCTTGTGGCAACCAGATAGAAGGGCAACCCAAACAGCAAGCCCAGGTTTCATTTCCATAGAAATGATGATATCTTTAGCTTCTTCAACTTCACCAGCTCGAGCCAAAAGATCAACCAAACAAGCAAAGTGCTTCTCAGAAGGTTTAATATTGTATTCATTGACCATGACATCAAACCAATGCCGTCCTTCCGCCACTAATCCCGAGTGACTCAAAGCTGAAAGAAGAGCAGCAAAAGTTGCATGATCTGGTTCTATCTTGTCCTTCATCTGGTGGAAAAGATTAAGTGCCTCTCTTCCATGCCCATGGATCCCATAGCACGCTATGATCGTATTCCAACATATCAAGTCCTTAGAACTGATGTGGTCAAAAAGGGCATGGGCACAAGAAATGAACCCACATTTAGCGTACATGTCAATCAATGCAGTACTTAGGACTTGGTCCATAATGACTTTCCTTACAACATAACCATGAATCGACCTACCCGATTTTAAACAGCCAACCTGAGAACATGCTAGAAGTGCACTTACGAGTGAAGCTACATCAGGTGTGAACCCCGACACTTGCATCTCTATCAACAGCTGAAGAGCATTAGCAGCAAAGCCATTTTGAGCAAAGCCAGAAATCAAAGCACTCCAAGAAACAGTATTCCTACAGGGCATTTTCCGAAATACACGAGTAGCTAGCTCCAACTCTCCATTCTTGGCATACATATCAACTAGGCTAGTCAGCATATTCACATCCATAGGAAGAGCTCTGCGGATCATATAACCATGAATTGACAAACCCAATTTCGTGTCTGCAATATTAGCACAAGCCTGCATCAAACCCAGCATAACAACACCATCACCTACCAGGCCTTCCTTTTGCATCCTCCGATACAAATGCACGGCCTCTCTCCCTTTCCCACTCTGTACATAACCCGTGATCATCGTAGTCCAACAAACAGTATCCCTCTTCTGCATCTTTTCAAATACAATTGCTGCTTTGTCCATCTTACCACATTTTGCATACAAGTTCGAAACAGAGGACCCAACAAAGACATCACTCTCATAACCACACTCGACCACCTTTTCCCAAATCTCTTCACCCTCCACCAAATCCTGCAAAATCGTACACGCCTTAAGTGCCACAGTGAAAGTTGAGCTATCAGGTTTGACACCTTCGAGAACCATTTGTTTATAAACATTTACCGCCTCAACGGGGCACTCATTCCTCGAATAGGCAATGATCATCGCATTCCAAGAATCTACTCTCCTTAGGGGAATTTTACCGAACACTTTGTGGGCAGATTCAAGATCACCCGCTTTGCCATAGGATGTTATTAATTGGGCATTGGCGTTTCCACTGGAAAACAGCCCAGATGACACCATAACACCATGGATTTGAGAAATCAATGCGCTATGTCTGCATCCCAATAGGAGTTGTTTGAGGTCAAGTGGTGACAAGTTCTTTAAGCGCATTTATGTCCACTGGGAATCTGAAGTTCACCTCTTTAGTCCTTGTCTTTGCTACAACTGCCTGTATGAGCAGATAAGCGTGTTGGAGGGAGACATACAACAACTGTGTCTCAGTCCCAAATTAGTTGGGATCCTTTGAAAAGGTTTAGCCTATATACCTCGAAAAGTTAAACCTTTGAAAAGTTAAACCTTAACATCACAAATTTTCACGTTTAAATATTTTAGTGATACTGAATGACTGATACTGCATCAAGAATCTTTATCCCAAATCTAAACACTAGAACTTTCTAAAACCAATTATTCTTTTCCAAAATTAAATCCACTGATACAAGTAAAAGGAGAATCCAAATATAATTGCTTCCCAGTTAAGGAAACCAAAAACGAAGAGAAAAAGACAAAAGGTTGGGCAACCGCCGTCTGTGGGAATCGAACCCACGACCACATGGTTAAAAGCCATGCGCTCTACCAGCTGAGCTAAGACGGCACGCTGATATGTCAAGTACAACGGTTTTATAAATTTAATAAGTAAAACCTTTCCTCATTTCTTCGTCGTCATATTTACACTGTGATGCCAGTAGAGGGAGCTCCTAAGGATTCAACCATGGCGGAGATCTCCGAAGCACCAACTTCCTCCTCTGATCCACCTAACACTATGTCGGAAGAGCCATCAGATTTCGACCCTAAAACCATGCGTAAAACTAAGCCTGGATTGAAGCGTCTATTTCTCACTCTCACCGTCTTCTTCTCTTTCCTCATCGGTAACCCTAACACTCTTACATATCCTTTTTTGCTATATTTAAACTTCATTTCAAAACTAGTAACAATTTCTTCTTCCATTTCTCATGTATAATGCAGCTTTGCCTTTCTTACTAAAATCAATCGAAATTTACCGAGCGCCATTGCCATTTGAAGACATCAATTTACTATCATCAGCAATGGAGAAGAATCCATTGCAATTTCCTTGCCAATTTCGAGCAGTTTTTATAAACTTCGATGACATTACTGATATAAATGAGCTAGGGCTTTTGATCAATTCTAATATGCAAAAGTTGACTTCGAAAGTTACTCCAGCTTGTGGCACCTGCGGAAACAATTATACAGTGGCAGTAACAGTTGATTCCAGTTCCAACTGTATTCATAGTGAAAGCGAAAATGTAGGTATATGGCAATGCGGAGTGTTGAATGGATTTGATAAGCTGAACGATGACGAGGATTTTGATGAGTATTTGGAGTCTGTGTTGGATAGTAAGAATAGGAAACTTTATACGGTTGTGGTGGTGAAGAGGAATGCGGATGAGGAGGAGGTGAGAGTTGTTGTTGGAAAATATAGGCATGCTTGGATTGTAGGAAAAGATTCTGTGGAGAAAGCTGTTGAGAAGATGGCGGAGATTTTTGTCAAAGTGTTTGTGAATGGTGCGAAGGAAGAAGGATCAATTCGTGGGGAATTCATGCCAGTAGGTGCAGATGGCAAGGTCGTGCTTTCATTCAGTCTTTTGAATTCTGATCCGCATGATTGGGTTTATGACTGGTAATCTCCTCGCTCTCTCTTTTTTAGCTAGATCCTAATTTACTTATGACATTGTGTCTCATTGCCAGTAATTGTTTTTCTCCGTGTCATTGTACAGTGTTTCTGTTACTTCTATGAATTAAAATGTAGTGTGTATTGGTTAATGTGTCGTAGCCTACTTGGGTAGCTAAAGTTCATATTTCACAAATGTATGATAATATCCTTGTTTGAACTAATACCCAATCAAATATATTAGTATCTCTTTACTCATCTAAAATCAGAGGCAGATCAGGATTTGAATTTTATGGGCTCTAGATTCTAGGACAATGATCTCAAGTGCACAACTGGGTTCTGAATATAATTTTTGTAGGCCAAAGCTAGTGGGTTCTCCCATTTCTTAAAGCCTACAGCCGTCCTCGTCTAAAATATTATCATCTATCTGCAGGGATTTTCAGGAGTTAGATGAGATTCTGCTGGCTCCTGTTGTCAATGCTTTAAGACCAGTGGCTGATATTAGTGTGGAAAGCCAGGTTAGCTGTCTAGCCTTTATATTCTTATATCACTTAAATTCTGTCTTTTCTTTGGTTTCTTTGAACTTATACTTATTGAGCTCTTTTGTATGCAGGTTCTGTATCATACTCCAAAGGCTTCATACTCGTATTGGGATGACAAGCAGGGTAGCTATATTTTCAGTACAAAAGATCTTCCTTTCTTTGTAAGTTAACGCAATTACTATGAATCTGATATTCTTATTGATGGTCGACATGATGGATTAGCCACAAAAAAAAACCTAAATAAAAGGACAGAAATTCAAATATTATTCTAATTTGTATATTATCTGAGTTTTTGTAGGTAAATTCAAATGAATGGCACTTGGATACTTCAACAGCAGCTGGAGGGCGGTCAAAAGTCCTGCATTTTGTGCTGTATGCTTTTATTTCATTACCCCTTTTTCTTAGTAGATATATCATTCAATGAATAATATGCAGGAGCTTTTGCACTGATATAAATATGCATGGACTGACATTACAGTATGTGGAATATCATTAGCATCTACTAGCTAAAGTATTTTCCCCCTTTTTTTTCATATTTTCCCCTTTTTTTTCAATGGAACTTGTTGACTTGAATAAACTTGTATAGGCAGAGAACAGCACTGTGCTCTGCATCTGATAAGTCTTTGAGGAAATTTTTCTGCCAAATCTTGTGCAACGCTACTGATTAAGGTCAAACTTCTTATATGTATGCTGAAAAAGAAGAAAATGAGATGCTTGAGCACTATGTATTGCAAAACCCAGTCACATTAACTGATTGTTCTTTCAAATTTAAGCTGGTTAAATTCAGCATTATATAGCGACATTTTGGCTTGCTTTCTCAATGCCAGATATGTGCCATCTGCAAAAGAGTGCCCTCTAAAGTTGCAGTTTCCAAATGGAGAGATATCCATGACAAATGGCTTTATATCTCCAGTGAGTATCAAATTTATTGTAGACATGTTTAAGACTCTGTTAACCATTTCATATATTATCATGCGGTCTAATACAGTCGATTCCAGATGTGGGGCGGTATTATTGTCTGGAATCCACCGGCCTGTTCAGAGAATTTACAAATTCAACATCTTCCCAAGCACAAAATTTCCTCTGAGGTAAGGAGCCTCTCTTTATGGTGTCTAACAGTTAAAAAGTCGAGAAGAATGAGCCTCATTGAGAAAATTTTAAGGATATACAGTTCGTCGACATGAGAATCTTTTACTTTGAATCTCCTTTTTTTTTTTGGAGAAGTAAGACAAACTTTTACGTGGAGATCTTTTTTGTTCACAAGTATAGAGACCTTTTACTTTGAGGTCTTCTGCTTTTCAATTTCTGAAAAGGAAGAGGAGCGTTGCTATGCTTTACATATTTCTATGCATTCTTCACATGAATTTTAATTTGCTGTGTTGTTACTGAAGTGTCTTCTGCACCTACAATCATGTATTCTATTCCACTTTAAATCGTTGTTGTTTTGGCAACCTGAGCATGGAGGCATGTTGATGTAGCTTGCATAGGCATTTATGAACATGTTACATATTTGTGTTTGTCTACATGTGTGAATTTTACATGATACGCTTACCTGGATCATGAATCTAAAATGAGAAAGTGAGATATAGATAATTCTCATCAAATAATCAGTGGCACTGCCAATTTCTATAATGATGCTTCCCTGTCTCATATTTCTTTCCTTTTGAGTTATTATTTTGTGTGTTTATCTGATATAAAAAGGATATACGGCAACTTTTTACATTCTATGGTGTCTCTACTTGAAAGGCCAAGAATGAAGCCCTTTACGTTTTGCAAGGGAAAGAAATAAAGAAAGCATTAGGATCATGTCCATGTCTTTGTTTCTTTTGGATGGTTTTTAACAACTTAAGACTGAGAAATGCATGTCCTGAAACAGGACTTGAAGAAGATTTCTGAAGTTTTCATGGGACAGCTGCGCCAGCTATTTGGTCTAAAGTCTGAGAACCATTATGTTGGTGCATTTGCCACATCTGTACTTTTAACCAGTGCAAAAGGCTTTGCAGAATGGTAAGATACTGGTTAGGATGAAAAAGATGGAATGGATGAAACAGCTTAAAGATATTGCATGCTTGCTTAAATAAAACTAAACCACTGATCTAAGTAGATTCATATATGATAAGAAACATTCCCATTTTCATGTTCTATTGGATAATAGTGTATCAAGTCGCAAAAAGAATCAGCCTTTCCTCGTTTTGTCTCAGAATCTCCTAGTTGCATATTTTGGTTCTTAGAAAGCATTCAGATATTGACCACTTGTTTAATTCTTTTTTTTTTCTTTGCAAATGTCAGTATGTGTTTTATATAAATGTCTGTTTGCGAAACAATTGTTTGATTTCGACAATGATACTTTTAGTTTAACTTGCTTTTTATTTAGATGTACATATCCTGTGGGCATGTATTTGATAATTCATATTCTAAAAACTCTTGTTTTAGGGAGTTGGATATGTTATCTAGGCATCACACATGCTTCAATCTTCTTCAGTGTGGCACCACCCTTGGATCTCTCTCTCGATTGGTAGGTCATCAGCTGCTAGCCCTTTCTGCGTACTTTATACTTGGTTTTGACAATTTTCTCTATCCAGGTTCAATCCCTTCCCAGGATGATCATCATGGATGAAATAGGGAAACAGGTTAGAGTTTCAATCCATGACTTTTTAGTAGCTTCATACTTTCAGTTGTAAATATCTAATTTCGAAATTTAAATGTAACTTCTTGTTTCCCATATGAAATATTTATTTGACCCCTAATTATATATCTAGCTTTCTCCTGAGTTAATGAAACTAAAATGGATTTTCTTTTCCGAAGAAAAGATGTCTGCTATGTGTTGTGGATTTTGGTTTAACTTGTTGGTGAATTCTCAGCACTCACAATTCTGAGTAATTGAACAGGTAAAATATTCTCTTGAAGCTGCAAAATTATCCCTAAGCAATGTTTCTTTAGGGTATTCTGATGCTTCTGCTGGTATGCTACCTTCACCTTTGCATTAGTAATACAACATGACTTCAACTTGTAATTATTTTATGGACTTCTCTTTTAAAAAACAAAAAACTAAAAATTGTTCCCTTTATTATCAGTTTCCTCAAGAAAAGCAAGAGCCTTAGCAGAGGATGCCTTCTATCATCCATCAATGATGTCCGTGAGCTACTACTCATTTGAGCACTGTTTTGCTGTGTATTCGGTATGCTTCATGACACTGAAATATAATACAACTCAGCATTCATTTGCTTTTAGTAGGTTATACGTGTTAACAAACAACTATACAACCCCACTTCATTGGCTCAGTGTTCATCTTCATAGTTATTCGTCAACAATTAAATATACAATTTTGTAGGGCTTAATTGCACGTGAAGCAGACAATGCTTCTGCATGTCTTCTGTTTTGAATATGTCAACACTCAACACAACAAAGACAACCAACATATCACCACTCAATTGGCTATTTCTCATTGCAATTATTAAAAGCACGACCCTTTTGGAAGTAACATTTAATGTGTGTTGACTGCTGAAGAGAGGGATGTGATGAGAAGGATTTTTATATGTATCCTTGATCTGAAGAAATATTTCGGATCATGTCTATAATCTGTGAATGGCTTGTGAACACATAGCTTGCCTCTATACTCTTTTAATTGAATATTAAAATTCTAACTTGCAGTTATCTTTAGACGCTCCATCTGCGTCACCATAGTGAAAAATCTGAAAAACTGAACTCTTATACACCTTCTGCAAGTCTGTTCCCATTTTATCCTGGGAAGCATCATAATAAGTTGTGCTTTACTTGCTGTTTGCATTGATATAATTTCCAACGAGAAATGCTGCATCAGACTCATTTTGCAATTCTCAGTATTTCTGTTTCTTTCCTTTGAAAAAGCAACTAGGGCATCAGCATTCTTTCTCTACGAAATAGTAATTGATAGTTTGCATTTTATTGTCATTCCATTATTTAGTCCAACAAGGAGATTAGTCTGGATGGAGGAAATAAATGTTTATACTTGTGTTTTATTCTGTTCTGCAGCCATTCTTTCTGCCAGTTTCACTGCATGTGCTTCTTGCAGTCATTAGAGAATGGAGAAGATATAAAGTAGAAAACAGAAAGTACCTTGCATGGAAAGCCAAATTTGAATAGCATGTTGGAGTTACAGATCAACTTCAGCTGGCTTGCAGCCAAATCTTGAAGAGTAGAAGAACAATGGACAAAGGTTTGACTGGAAATGATTCCTATGGTAGTGTACAAGTTCTGGAGTTTTGGATCCATAGTTGAGATAGGTACTTCAGCCTGAAGATTTTGTACAAAGGTTTCACAATGATTAGATACAGTCACGGGTATCTATTTTGGTGCTAGCTTAGTGCCATGTATTGCAGTGCAAAGTTGCTTTGTGCAGGCTCATTTTTCATGGCTAAACTTGTATCTCCGAGATAAGACATCAGCTATCCACGTTCTCTGACATAGTGATGGTGCAGAAAGAAATCATTCTGGCTTTATTTTTAGAAGTTAAATAAGTGGTTTTTTGCTATGAAAAGGAACAAGTATACCAATCTCCCCATTTAATATTAATTTGGCATCCGAAAGTAACATGTCAAGCAACCAAAAAGCCATTAAATTATATGCCCTTAAGGGCTGAGCCCACCATTAAATGTTGTAGTACTGATACACTGGGAGCTCTTGTTAACCACGCCGACTTGATAAAGCCCAAAAATTAAAAGAAATAAATATCAGAAAGAGACTTGTACAGTTAACACAAGCCTGCTGACTTGTTGGATGGCAGACCAATGAATAAACCCAAGCCAGCAAGGAAGATGGAACCCAAAATTATCAGACTCTAGTCTCCAGTGCTAATATTATCTTCTTCCTCGGACCCTGAAACAACCAAAAGGGACAAAGCTTTCAATCAGCATGGAATAAATGACACTATACTTTCCATAGCATTTTACTAACATAGTTTCATGCTATCATTGTTCATTTGATTTCTCCTAAAGATGAAAAAGGATCACTAAAGTAGCTTCAAAACAAAGAAATGGACGGAACAAATGGTTATAGAAGTTTGAAATTTGTATAATTGTATCAGCTGAAAGATCTCGGCTGAAAGTCCAAGCTATCAGCATGAGGTCAGGGTTTACTTTGAAATTTGCATCCAAAGATGTGCTACTCAAGAATCCTTTGGCCGTAAGCACTGAAAAGTCTAATCTCTCAAGTCTAATCTCTCGAATCAACGTGATTTTCACTGTGAAACCAAAAAAAACTTATCTAGAAACATTTATAGTAAAATTTCTCTTCTTATGACAAACAATGCCTACTATAAGAAAATGCACATCAAGACTAACTCAACCACAAAAGCTAGATTATAGGTGATGATTGCCCAAAATCATATAAAGAAACAAATGATCCAAGCTCCCAACGATGTGAAACTCAATACCTCTGCACGCTCAGGACTGGAGATCTGGAACGAGAATATTATCAGATGGGGTCTAGCGTCGGGTAAATCATGAATGAGCTGGCTCTAATACATTTTAAGAAAATGGACATTGGGTCTAACTCAACCCTATAAGCTAGCTCATGAGATGAGGATTGTCCAATACCATATAAGAAGACCCATTTCTTAGTTCCCAACTTATGTGGGACTCAACACCCTGTACGCCAAGACTAGACATTTGGAGAGTGGACAATATAAGATGGGGGCCCAACATAGGTAAACAATGAATTGGGATGAACCTAGGCTGTAATACCATGTTATGAAAATGGGTGTTGGACCTAACCCAACCAAAAGCTAGCTCAAGAGATGAAGATTACCCAAGACCATATACGAAAACAAATCATCCAGATGTGACTCAACACCTACTAATTTGATGCTTTTCCATTATGATTTCTCTTCCCATTCATAAGCAGAATCTAAGAAGAAAATGAAAAACAGGAAGTCACAATCTTCAAAAGAATTCTCATACAAAATCACAATACTTACCATTGGTATTCCCATAGCTTTAAGATCTTCATCTGTCATGTGCACAAGAGCAGCCATATCAACCTGCAGGAAAAGCACAGGGAGAAGGTAATTTTTTGCAGCACTTAAAAACAAAATTAAAAAGGGAACGAGCAGCATTAATTTACATACTTCTTCAGCTTGAAATGTAATTGCGTACTTCTCAAGACCCAATGATTGTAGAAAACTATCCACTGATTCCGCCTGCACCAAATGTACAATCGAAAATATAAGAGCAGCCTCATGTAGTGTACTCTGGAACAGCACACGAGCATACTTACGTAAATTTCAATCTTTTTAGTGTATTATGTGAGATGATAAAATCAAGGAAAAATACCAAAGTCATGAGACAAGTAGAATGAACATCGAGAGCCACAACCAGTGATTATACATTAGTGAAAAAGGTAAACCAGAGGGGCTAATTGCACATGCACAATCGAAGAAGCTTAATAAATAAGGATCAAATGCAATATACTCACCACAAAAGATGTTATTTAGGAAGTAAGGTAATAATGACAATGCGGCGAAACATGCGAAAGTGTGTTGTAAGACATTGTTGAATGGTAAGACTAGAAAGAAACATAAGATCTCTATGGTGTCTTTTAGGTAACAGTAAGATTACGGAAAAACCAAGTTTAAAATTGACATGCATAGTCACTACAGCAGGTTTAGTTCCATTACTGCTTTTACTGTAAACCAACATAGATGACAGTTGAGATGTCAAATCCAAGCATGAAAAGTGTTGGATTTGCCTAGACCGTGAAATTCACAAAGTAGTCAAGGATAAAACTTTGGACATGGGTGCAGCGATATGGTGCATGCCACAACATTGTCAAAAGTCTGGTGGAGGAAACTTAAACCTTGAACGTAAGTGTAATGTAGGTTGAGCACTTCATCGTTAGACAACGGTTTTATGTATGCACAAGTCGTGCGCCCAGATACTCACTTGACAAGTATAACTAGCTAAGCACCCAAAGGTGTGTGCCAAACGGTCAAAGAAATGAGTGAAAACCATGTGAAATGGGCTGGTGGGCTGAATTTGAGCGAGACAAAATGAGTTTGAATCAATAAATTGGACCCGTTACTTGGGGTGAGATGAGTTGGGTCAAGATGCGCTAAACAATGATTTGTCGTTAACCAAGTTTTGATTTCTTTGTTTTATTTAATTATGATTTGATTAATTACCAAACCAAACTAATAAAAGTAAGTTTTCTTTATTACAGCTATATCTAACAAGAAAAAATTTTATTTTGAATATTTTGACAAGTTCTCCAATGGGTCAATTTGGGCTACATATTTAGCTTGGGTTGTAACCAAATTGACCTGCCCATGAAAAGAGTATATAAATTGACCTAGGGGAGGCAAAATTAGCCCATGAAAATATGCACAATGCAACCCATGAAAATATATACAGCCCAACCCGCCCAAACTTGGGCGAGGATATACTTCATGGGCTAATTTTGTCACCCCTAGGTCAATCCTTATATTGCCATTTCACATTATGATAGGTTTTTCTTTCTTTTTTTATTTTTTTCATTTCAGTAGTACTTTGGTCAAAACAAAAAGTACTAGGTCAATCCCTAGCTTGAGGATGCCACCGGCATCAACCCACCTTTGCCATAAACTATTGTGCTAAAAGCATAGACGCCTGCTTTTTTTTTTTTTGGGAGGGTGGGG
>MCJB01031550.1:360990-371326 GCA_002018475.1 Nicotiana obtusifolia
GGGAGGGGTGTTGAGCCGATTTCGGGTTTTTGAGTTATAACTTCGTAATTTCTTGTAGAATTGATTCCTTTAGCCCCTATTGATTGTATCGTACTGTTTATGGCTAGACTCGAGGCATTTGAAGTCTGATTTGCGGAGCAAAGGCGCGTTGGAGTAGAGTTTTTCTTGGATTGAGGTAAGTAACACTTCTAAACTTGGCTCTGAGGGTCCAAAACCCCGAAATATGTGTTATATGATTGGCGCTGAGGTAACGCACATGCCAAGTGACGAACGTGCGGCGCGTGCACCGTGAGAATATTGACCCGGTCGATTCCATGGCACTGTATAGTGGACTTATCTTGTTGATGTCCGTGTTTCCATAATGTGATAAAGTAATTAAGCTGTTAAACATGCCAAAGATCATGTTTAGGCTATATGCCGGTACTGTTGGAACCCATATTGGTAGTTTCTTGCTGTTATCTTACCGATTTCATTGATATTTCGTACTCAAGTCATATTCATTAATTCCACATCATATCCCCGTCTCTGTTTTTTTTGGCTGATGCATCATATCATTGTTTTCGAGCTAGTTTCATTGATATGGTGAGTCGTGAGAGACACTGGAGAGATTGATGACTGAGTGAGGCCGATGGCTTGGCTATGAGTGACATTTATGGGATCGGGTTGCACGCTGCAGTGGTTATACTGATTTATGATAGCGCTTGGGCTGAAGGAACCTCTCCGGAGTCTGCACACACCCCCAGTGAGCGCGGTTGATTATATTGAGGGATGGATCTTCCCTGGACATGGATCTTGTCCGAAGCATTATATACCTGGGGATGGATCTTTCCCACGGGCTGGATTGGCCCTACTCAATATTAGGTGACTAATGGTCAGTCGATGTATATATTCCAGGATGGATCTTCCCTGGGCCAGATTGGCCTTATGCAGTACTGAGTGATTGAGCTATTGAGAGTGTGAGCACATGAGGCTGATAACATGATGCATCACATACAGCATGTGCATTGGCATGTAGTATTCGAGAAGTTATATTCTTCTTATCATTCAGATTTGATCTATTTACTGTTTTGAGTTTATCTACTGACCTTTAAAGCATGCCTACATTTCCGCATTTACTGTTTTGAGTTTATCTACTGACCTTTAAAGCATGCCTACATTTCCGCACTGTTACTTCTATATTGAACTATGCTGGTTGAGTTCGTCACTACTTTCAGTCCACATTTTGGATTTATTACTTACTAAGTTGGTTGTACTCACGTTACACCCTGCACCTCGTGTGCAGATCTAGGTGCTCCCGGTCATGGCGGCTGCTGAGTGTGGAGTCAGGATCTCGGGAGACTATTGAGGTAGCTGCATGGCGTTCGCAGACCTTGACCCTCCTTCGTTATCTCTACTTGTATTTCAGTTTTTACTCTTTAGACATTGCATTGACTATCTTCCGTTGTAGATGCTCATGTACTCGGTGACACCTCGGTTTTGGGAGAGATTGTATTGGGTTGCGTATTTATTTTTGTTTTCAAAGGTTTTCCTTAAACATTAACTGCTTCCGTATTTTTCAAAGCTTTTGGTTATGTTGAAAAGTTAAGTAATTAGCTTGCCTGGTACCACGGTAGGCGCCATCACGACGGTTGGTTTTGGGTCGTGATAAGTTGGTTTCATAGCCTAGGTTACATAGGTCTCATGAGTCATGAGCAGGTTTTGTAGAGTCTTGCGGATCGATAAGGAGATGTCTGTACTTTTTTTCGAGAGGCTGCTGAACCCTTAGGAAATTTCACATTCTTATAATCTCGTCGTGCGGATTTGTTGACTCCGGTAACTAAATTCATGTTATTTTATTCTCTTACAGATGGTGAGGACACGTACTACTGGACAAGATAGACAGCCACCAGTACCACCAACTAGGGCCGCGAGAAGCCGAGGTCGCGGTAGAGGCCACGATAAGGGCAGGGGTATAGCTCGTACAGCAGTTAGGGCAGCACCTGCAGACCCACTGGCCGCTCCAACTCAGGAGCAGGTACCAGATATAGATGAGCCAGTGAGGTTAGCTCAGGCACCAGCTGTGCCCATCGTGATTCCAGGCCTTCAAGAGGCCTTCGCTCAGATTCTGACCGTATGTACCAGTCTTGCTTAGGCGGTCTCTGTTCCAGCCGCAGCAGTCAATTCTTAGGCCGGGGGAGGTACTCAGACTCCCGCCACCCGTACACTCGAGCAGGTGATGCAGGGACTCCAGACCCCGGGGGCACTACCAGCCTAGCTGGCTGCAGCTGCTCAAGCCCCGGTAGTCCCCGTTATGGCTGATGATGAGCAGAGGAGACTTGAGAGATTTGTGAGACTTCGGCCTTCATCATTTAGCGGTGCTGAGTCAGAGGATGCTCAAGGATCTAGATAAGTGCGAGCGGATGCTTTGGACAGCGGGTATTCTGGAGACTAGTGGGGTCTCGTTCACTACTTTTTAGTTCTCTGGGGCTGCCTTCAGATGGTGGGAGGCTTATGAGAGGCGCAGGCCAGTTGGTGTAGCACCACTTACATGGCAGGAGTTCTCCGTTCTCTTCTTGGAGAAGGTCGTGCCGCAGTCTCCTAGAGAGGAGCTGCACAGACAGTTTGAGCAGCTTCGTCAGGATGGCATGTTTGTGATGCAGTACGAGATGATGTTTTCTGATTTGGCTCGTCATGCAGTTTGGATGGTTCCCACTGATAGGGAGAGGATCAGGAGGTTCATTAATGGCCTCACATATCAGCTGTGATTGCTTATGACTCGGGAAAGGGTATTTGGTGCTACTTTTGATAAGGTAGTCGACATTGATTGGCAAATAAAGATGGTCCGCAGCTAGGAGCGGGGTGAGAGGGAGGCCAAGAGGCCTCGAGGACGAGGTAGTTTTAGTGGTATTTCTTCTGGGGGTCAGTTCCACCACGACAGGGGTCATCCTAATAGGCATCCTCTGACGGCTCATCCAGTTCACCTTGGTGCATCATCCGGCCATGGTTCATACAGTGCACATTAGGGCTCATCGGTACCGGGTTCTTCTAGCGAGTATTCTGGTGCTCGGGGCTCCCTCCAACCCTCACCGCCATTGGCAGGGAGGGGTTGTTTCGAGTGTGGAAGTATGGTTCACATCAAGAGGTATTGTCCCCGCCTTACGGGAGGTCCAGCTCAGCAGAGAAGTCAGCCTTTGACTTAAGCACCCGTTAGTTCACCACCCGCTCAGCCAACTCGGGGTGGGGCCCAGTCAGCTAGAGGCCGCCCTAGAGGTGGAGGCTGATCAGGTGGCGTTCGGGCTTGATTCTATGCTGTTCCTGCCAAACCAGATGTTGTTGCTTTAGATGCAGTGATCATAGGTAATGTCTCAGTTTGCCACAGGGATGCCTCTGTATTATTTGACCTTAGTTCCACTTATTCATATATATCATCGTATTTTTCTCATCATTTGGATATGCCCCATAAGTCCTTAGCTTTATCTATTCATGTCTCTATGCCCGTGGACGATACTATTGTTGTGGACCGTGTATATCGGTCGTGTGTGGTGACTATTGGGAGATTGGAGACCAGAGTTGATCTTTTGCTGCTTAGTATGGTGGACTTTAACGTGATTTTGGGTATGTATTGGTTGTCTTCCTGTCATGCTGATCTAGATTGTCATGCTAAGACCGTGACATTGGCGATGCCGTGATTGCCAAGGATTGAGCGGAGAGATTCTCTAGACTATGTTCCCAGTAGAGTGATTTCGTATTTGAAGGCCCAGCGGATGGTTGAGAAAGATTGTTTATCTTATCTGGCCTTTGTGAGGGATGTTAGTGTTGATGCTCCCACTATTGATTTTGTTCCGGTGGTGGGGGAGTTTTCGAATGTGTTTCCTGCAGATCTGTCAAGCATGCCGACAGGGAGATTTACTTCGATATTGACTTGGTGCCGGTCACTCAGCCCATTTCTAACCCACCATATCGTGTGGCACCAGCTAAGTTGAAAGAATTGAAGGAGCAACTTCAGGAACTCCTCGATAAAGGGTTTATTCGGCCTAGCATGTCACCTTGGGGTGCGCCAATTCTGTTTGTGAAGAAGAAGGATGGTACTATGAGGATGTGCATTGATTACAGGCAGTTGAACAAAGTTACAATCAAGAACAAGTATCCTTTGCCGCGTATTGATGATCTGTTTGACCAGCTTCAGGGAGAGAGGGTGTTCTCCAAGATCGATTTGACGTCTGGGTATCACCAGTTGAAGATTCGGGACTTTGATATTCTAACGACAACATTCAGGACCCGTTATGGTCATTATGAGTTCCTTGTAATGTCTTTTGGGCTGACTAACTCCCCAACAACATTCATGCATCTGATGAACAGTGTGTTTCAGCCTTATCTCTACTCCTTTGTTATAGTGTTCATTGATGATATCCTGGTGTACTCTCATAGCCAGGAGGAGCATGCCCAGCATTTGAGGATTGTGTTGCAGCGGTTGAGAGAGGAGAAGCTTTATGCTAAGTTCTCCAAGTGTGAGTTTTGGCTCAGCTCAGTGGCATTCTTGGGACACGTGGTGTCCAGTGAGGGTATTCAGGTGGATCTGAAGAAGATAGAGGCGGTTCAAAGTTGGCCCAGACCGTCCTCAGCTACGGAGATTCGAAGCTTTCTTGGCTTGGCCGGTTATTATCGTCGCTTAGTAGAGGGCTTCTCATCTATTGCATCGCCCTTGACCAAATTGACCCAAAAGGGTGCTCCTTTCAAGTGGTCGGATGAGTGTGAGGAGAGCGTTCAGAAGCTCAAGCCTACCTTGTCCATAGCTACAGTTCTAGTTTTGCCTTCAGCTTCAGGCTCTTATACAACGTATTGTGATGCTTCTCGGATCGGTACTGGGTGTGTCTTGATGTAGGAGGGTAGAGTGATTTCTTATGCTTCGCGCCAGTTGAAGCCTCATGAGAAGAACTACCATGTTCATGATTTGGAGTTAGCTGCCATCGTTCATGCATTGAAGATTTGGAGGCATTATCTCTATGGTATGTCTTGTGAGGTGTTTACAGATCATCGGAGCCTCCAACACTTGTTCAAATAGAAGGATCTAAATTTGAGGCTGCGGAGATGGTTAAAGCTGCTAAAGGACTATGATATCATCATTTTGTATCATCTCGGGAATTCCAATGTGGTGGCCGATGCCTTGAGTAGAAAGGCGGTGAGTATGGGTAGTCTTGCATTCATTCCCGTGGGAGAGAGACCTCTTGCAGTTGATGTTTAGGCTTTGGCCAACCAGTTCGTGAGATTGGATGTTTCGGAGCCCAGCCGGGTTCTGGCTTGTGTGGTTTCTCAGTTTTCCTTATATGATCGCATCAGAGAGCGCCAGCATGATGATCCCCAATTTACTTGTCCTTAAGGACACGGTTCAGCACGGTGATGCCATAGATGTGACTATTGGGGATGATGGGGTATTGAGGATGCAGGTTTGGATTTGTGTGCCCAATGTGGATGGGCTATGTGATTTGATTCTTGAGGAGGCCCACAGTTCGCGGTATTCCATTCATCCGGGTGCCGCGAAGATGTATCAAGACTTGAGGCAACACTATTGGTGGAGGAGAATGAAGAAGGATATAGTGGGGTTTGTAGCTCGGTGCTATAACTGTCAGCAGGTGAAGTATGAGCATTAGATACCGGGTGGATTGTTTCAGAAGTTAGAGATTCCAGAGTGGAAGTGGGAGCGGATCACCATGGATTTCGTAGTTGGGCTCCCACAGACCCACGGCTGACCAAGTCCGTGCACTTTATTCCAGTTGGTACTACTTATTCTTCGGAGCGGTTGGCTGAGATTTACATCCAAGATATTGTCCGCCTTCACGGTGGGCCAGCCTTCATCATTTTAGATCGAGGCACGCAGTTCACATCATAGTTTTGGAGAGCAGTACAGCGGGAGTTGGGCACCTAGGTTGAGTTGAGCACAACATTTCACCCTCAGACGGACGGACAGTTCGAGCGAACGATTCAGATATTGGAGGACATGCTACACGCTTGTGTCATTGATTTTGGGGGTTCTTAGGATCGGTTCCTGCCACTCGCGGAGTTTGCCTACAATAACAGCTCCCAATCGAGAATTCAGATAGCTCCGTATGAGGCTTTTTATGGGAGACGGTGTAGATCTCTGGTAGGTTGGTTCGAGCTGGGGAAGGCTAAGCTGTTAGGTACTGACTTGGTTCAGGATACTTTGGACAAGGTTAAATTGATTCAGGATCGGCTACGCACGGCGCAGTATAAACAGAAGAGTTATACCGACAGGAAGGTCCGTGATGTTGCTTACATGGTTAGGGAGAAGGTCCTGCTGAAGGTTTCCTCCATGAAGGGTGTTATGAGGTTCGAAAAGAAGGGGAAGTTGAGCCCTCGGCACATTGAGCCATTTGAGGTGCTTCGGAGGATTGGGGAGGTAGCTTACGAGCTTGCCTTGCCACCTAGTTTATCGGGTGTGCATCCACTATTTCATGTTTCTATACTCCAAAAGTATGTTGGCGATCTGTCTCATGTTTTGGATTTTGGCACGGTTCAGTTGGATGGCTATTTGACCTATGATGTGGAGCCGGTGGCCATTTTGGATCGGCAGGTTCGAAAGTTGAGGTCAAAGAATATTGCTTCAGTGAAGATGCAGTGGAGAGGTCAGCACGTGGAGGAGGCTACATGGGAGACCAAGCGGGAGATGCGGAGCAAATACCCACGCCTATTTGAGACTCCAGGTTGTTTCTAGACCCGTTCGAGGACGAACGTTTGTTTAAGAGGGGGAGGATGTAACGACCCGGCTGGTCGTTTCGAGAGTTGTAGCCCCGTTCCCCTATTTCATGCTCCGTTTATGCTTGATAGTTATTATATGACTTATCGGATAAGTTGCTTCGGGTCCGGAGAGATTTCAAAATGAATTGAGACATTTAGTCTCATAATGGAAAGCTTAAGTTGGAAAAGTTGACCGGATGTTGAAGTATGTGTAAATGATGATGGTTCCGTTAGCTCCTTTAGGTGATTTTGGACTTAGGAGCGTGTTCGGATTATGATTTGGAGGTCTGTAGTTGAATTAGGCTTGAAATAGCGAAAGTTGAATTTTTGGGAAGTTTGACCGGGAGTGGACTTTTTGATATTGGGATCGAATTCAGATTCTGGAAGTTGGAGCGGGTCTGTGGTGTCATTTGGGACTTGTGTGTAAAATTTGGGTTCAATCAGACGTGATTTGATAGGTTTAGGCGCCGCTTGTAGAAATTTGGAAATTCAAAGTTCATTATGCTTGAATCTACATGCGATTCATATTTTTGATGTTGTTCGAGGTGATTTGAGGGTTCGACTAAGTTCGTATGATGTTTTGGGACTTGATGGTATGTTTGATTGAGGTCCGGGGAGGGGGGGAGGGGGAATTCGGGTGAGTTTCGGATGGTTAATGGATCAATTTTGGACTTGGTGTTATAGCTGCAGATTTTCTGGTGCATTAATCTGGTTTCCTTATACGCGATCGCATAGGAAGGTTCGCGATCGCGTAGGCTTAGCCGGGCAATGGACGACCTTGTCCTACCATTCGCAAGGAGGAGGATATGATCGCGTAGTTGTGGGATGCTGTGATTCACGAACGCGTGGCTAAGGTCGTGTTCGCATAGAGTATAGGAGGTAGAAGCTGGGTCACGCGTTTGTTCTTTGTGATCGCGTGAAGAGGGCCGCGATAGCATAAGGCAAAATAGAGGGGCGACTTTTGGAGGGATTTTCATGTGGGTGTTTGGGGTAAGTGATTCCTATCTAGTTTTGGTTAATTCCATGATTATGGCTTTGATTCTATCGTTAAATTTGTGATTTGGGGTGGAAAATTGAGAAAAGTGTAGAAGAGTTCTTGGCCTAGATTTTTGAGATTTTGAGTGGGATTTTGTTACCGGATTTGAGTAAATTTGATATGGTTAGACTCGGGGTTGAAATGGGCTTTCGGGTTTGGTGATTTTGTTGGATTCCGAGATGTGGGCACGGGGGGTGGTTTTGAGCTGATTTTGGGTTTTTGAGTTATAACTTCGTAATTTCTTGTAGAATTGATTCCTTTAGCCCCTATTGATTGTATTGTACATTTTATGGCTAGATTCGAGGCATTTGGAGTCCGATTTGTGGGGCAAAGGCGCGTTGGAGTAGAGTTTTGCTTGGATTGAGGTAAGTAACACTTCTAAACTTGGCACCGAGGGTTCGAAACCTCGAAATATGTGTTATATGATTGGCGTTGAGGTGACACACATGCCAAGTGACGAGCGTACAGGCATGCACCGTGAGAATTGTGACCTGGTCAATTCCATGGCACTGTATAGTGGACTTATCTTGTTGATGTCCGTGTTTTCATCATGTGATTAAGTAATTAAGTTGTTAAACATGCCAAAGATCATGTTTAGACTATATGCTAGTACTGTTGGAACCCATAGTGGTCGTTTCTTGCTGTTGTCTTACTGATTTCATTGATATTTAGTACTCAGTCATATTCATTCATTCCACATCATATCTTAGTGTCTGTTGTTATTTATTGATGCATCATATCATTATTTTCGGGCTATTTTCATTAACATGGTGAGCCGTGAGAGAGACTGGAGAGGTTGATGACGGAGTGAGGCCGAGGGCCTGGCTACGAGTGACATTTATGGGATCGGGTTGCACGACGTAGTGGTTATATTGATTTATGATAACACTTGGGTTGAAAGAGCCCCTCCGGAGTCTGCACACCCCCCAGTGAGCGTGGTTGATTATATTGAGGGATGGATCTTCCCTGGACATGGATCTTATCCAAAGCATTATATGCCTGGGGATGGATCTTCCCCATGGGCTGGATTGTCCCTACTCAGTATTGGGTGACTGATGGTCTGTCGATGTATATATTCCGGGATGGATCTTCCCTGGGCCGGATTGACCTTATGCAGTACTGAGTGATTGAGCTATTGAGAGTGTGAGCACATGATGCTGACAGCATGGTGCATCACTTACAGCATGTGCATTGGCATGTAGAAGTCGAGAAGTTATATTCTTCTATCATTCAGATTTGATCTATTTTACTGTTTTGAGTTTATCTATTGATCTTGAAAGTGTGCCTACGTTTCTGCACTGTTACTTCTATATTGAACTGTGCTAGTTGAGTTCGTCACTACTTTCAGTCCACAGTTTGGATTTGTTACTTACTGAGTTAATTGTACTCACGTTACACCCTGCACCTCGTGTGTAGATCTAGGTGCTCCCCGTCACTGCGACTGCTGAGTGTGGAGTCAGGATCTCGGGAGACATCGAGGTAGCTGCATGGTGTTCCCAGACCTAGACCCTCCTTAGTTATCTCTACTGGTATTTCAGTTTTTCCTCTTTAGACATTGCATAGACTATCTTCTGTTGTAGATGGTCATCTACCATTTTGGGAGAGATTGTATTGGGTTGCGTATTTATTTCTGTTTTCAAATGGTTTCCTTAAACATTAACTGCTCCGTATTTTTCAAAGCTTTTGGTTACATTGAAAAGTTGAATAATTGGCTTGTCTAGTTCCATGATAGGCGCCATCACGAGATTCACGACGGTTGATTTTGGGTCGTGACAAAAAAGAAAAGAGAAAGACAAAGAGAAAGAGAAAGAGAAAAGAAGAAAGCGGTCAGGATGGAGGCAGGGTTTTAAAAGAATTTTTTCGACCGATCCGATCGAAAATAATATAACAACAAAAAATTTAATTTTTTTTACCGTTTTGGTCGATAAGCACAGACAGAATATTTTTAAAAAAATTCCAATCAGATCGGTCAGATATTAAATAAAAATTAATTTTTTTTAATGTTCCGACCATTTCAGTCGAAACACCAAAACTGGTCAAACATATAAGAAAATCGACTTTCCTGGACCGACCGAATCAGTCCGATTTTTTGTGCAAAAACATTGTGAATTGTGCTTCGGAATGTTGCTAAAATATTAAAAATAATTAAACAAGTCTTTTTTACATTTTCAGAATGAACCGCAGGAAAAGTCCAACAGTAAAATTCGATAAGAATTTGCTCATTTTCTAGTAGTGTGTTAGAAGCAGGTGTAGGAATAGATAAAATTAATAATATACCTATTTGGTATATCCATATACCCTGCTAGTATACTACAGTGTAAATTTTTTTTTTAATAATATTAAACACTAATATGTCATTTTATTATACCGATATATCATTTTTGTTATACTAATATACTATTTTGATATACTAGATGCTAGAAATTAAATATTTGTAATCATATATACATACATGTATATGTAACAATAAACTATATATATAAACTATAAATATATATATATATATATATATACAACACTTATATACAACACTTATATAAAGCAATATCTATATATCTATATTTATAT
>MCJB01031550.1:371803-401151 GCA_002018475.1 Nicotiana obtusifolia
ATATATATATATATATATATATATATATATATAATATATATATATATAAAAGTTAAAAAAAAGAGAGATAAAAGATATACTATAGTTTATATAAAAAGAGTAAAAAGTAATCGGTATTCATTTGAAGAGGATCAAAAAATGAATGAAAACAAATTAAGAAGAAAAAAATATAATTGGAAAAAATGAAAGGAATCTGTTTACCCTTAATAACGAGTAACAATTAAATTTATATGTGGTTTTAAGGATACGTGACTTGGTCTGATACAATTAAATAATGAACGATAAATAAAGGCTAAATTCAATAAGTAAGAGAGTAAGCAAACCACCGATATTGATCAATTCAGCTGTGGTGGAATCTTCTAAGATGAACAAAAATGAAATTAGTATTGATAAAAGGAATAGCTAAAATATGCCAAACTTTGTATGTTGATCGTATCTTGTCTATTCTTTTTACAGTAGGGCTGTCCATTTATATAGGAAGGGAAAAGAATTCTATACAAGGTTAAAGTCTCATTTACAAGGTAAAAAATCCCTAAAATTATTGGGTTCAACGTCTTTGCTGATTTGGGCCGTGATTCCCGCCGAGATGTTTACACGTCACGAGATTTTCGGCCCTTCCGTTATGTAAATCTGATATTTTTACCATAAGATGTTTTACCCGGACCGGTCTCGATAATCTCATCTCGAACGCCTCGGCTTCAAGCTCCGTTCTGATGACGTCCGACCTCGGACTTCCCTTCTCGATGTGTCGGTCTCGACTTACAGGAGGGCGACCTCAATCGACGCCGATCTTCAAAACTCTGAACCGGTGCTCCCTATGCAAGCGATCGTATTCGACCCCATACAGATAATCCCCTCATTTTTTGGAGAGTAATGACAAGAAACGATATGAGCCGCCGCTTTCAAGATTAGGTCAAGTGGAGACACACTTCTAGCGAACGACACGAAATTCGAAACGTCAAATCAGCTAACACAAAAACGTCTTGTTGATGAATGACGGCAACATGATGACGTACGTGGCCACTATCAAAAAGGTCTTTTCGTGTCCCAGCTGGCGACAAACCCTATGATCCCTGCAAATACCAATTAATGCTTTCTCATCTCGTGCTTCGAACCGCCGCTTTTGAAAGGTATAAATAGCCCCCTCATTCTTCAATTTCCAAGGTATAAATGCCATCCTGCTCAAGTTCTCTATATTTTGTTCTTCAAGTAACTTCTCTTTATACACTTCAATTTGCTCGCTTCCCATCTCTTTAACCTCAATGGCGAAAACATCCAAGTCTGTTCCTCAGAAACAACAACCTTCTTCTTCTCAACCCGCTGAAGAGGTTGAGCCTGTCATTGCTGAGGAAACTTTGGCAGAGCCTCCTCTAAAAGCCTTTGTACCGGTCGGATGCTCAATGGGCTCCGATTTTAAGGTAGAGAAGGCTTCATCAGTATCGGGCCGGGGTGAACCGGTTGCTAGGTACATTAGCTCAATCACGAGCAAAACTCTTGATAGGGTGAAAACGGAATGTAACTGGGTTGGCAAAGATGTGGTAGTCCCCTCTCCGGACGAGGCAATTACCACTCACGTGGAGGGCTATTTGAGTGTTTACACTTACCCCTTCACGTTGGAACCTTTGGATCCCATTATTGTTGCCTTTTGCAAAAGGTACAATGTTACATTGGGTCAAATCCACCCTTCCGTTTGGCGAATAATCCACCTTTTCCGTTTTTTTGTGAGTAAAGTCGATGGGCATCCTTTCACCGTCGACCATTTGCTTCGACTATATAGTCCCCGAGTCTTCCGAGGGGGACTAATAAAACTTGCTCGCCGGGCTAGCAAAGCCCCGTTTTCGAGAATCGATGAGGATAAGGATCGGGGCTCGATGAGCCGATTTGTTCGAATAAGGACGTCGGACTTAATCCCCGCAGAAGATATGCCGTTCCCTGAGAAGTGGAACATGAACCATAAGAATCATTTACTTATCCAAATTTATCTGTTGTTTTTCCTTTGATAGCTCACTAATATATTTTGTAGGATGTAGCTGTTTCTCAAATGCCGGCCGCGATTCAACACTTGGAAGAGTGGATCCGGAAGGTGGTAGCTCAAAGGACCTACTCAAAGCGCGCCTGGCGTGAGATATCGAAAGGCCTTTGGGAGGCCAAAAATCATGGTGAGCTCGATAATGCTCATACTTCTTATTTTATGTGATCGGCTCTGCTGCTATCTCATTTCCTCCTTTCTTTGTAGGTCTATCGAAGGATGCCGAATTGAGGCCGACGTTCCCCGGTAGAGAGGTTCCCTGCCCTCCCTCTGTCTCGAAGAAGGAGGGAGAGAAGAAGAGAAAAGAAGTTCCCGGTCCCTCTGAGCCCGGGAAAAAGAGAATTAAGAAGAAGAGCATAGCTCGTAAGCCCAAGATTGCCGACTTGGCTATCCGATTGAGCGATGACTTCGAGGAAGATAGGGACCTCGGTATTTCAAGCGACGAGCCATCTCGGGCAGTCCCTGAGCTGAGGACCGATGAAGCTTGCATCCCTCGAGCAGAGGACCTCGATGCAGGGGTGCTGACTAGGGTTTGCACCGATGCAGGGGAGGCAGTACAGGGAACCTCTGACTTCCCAGAAGTAATGGAATCTCCCTCTCTCTCGGAGGTAACCTTCAACGAAGCCCGGGCTACAAGGATGCATACGCCTAATAAAGGCCACGTACCGGCAGGGTCCCTTGAAGCCTTTTTTGACAGTGTGCCATCGGCTGACACCTTCGGGCTCGAAGTGCCGAGGAAGAGTCCCTCCGCTGAGACCAGCGGGGTATCTATCGGTCCCAAGTTGGTCGATAGATTTCCAGCTCCGAGTTCCAATCCTGATCGGAAGAGGATAATAAAGTTCGCCATCCCCGAAGATGCTAGGGCTCTGGCCGCGCCTGTGGGCGTAGCTAACTACCTTCGGTGTCTGGTGACCGAGGAGGATCAGGCTGCAATGGATGTGGTGGACGAGGCCTGTTTATTCAATGAGGCTCAACAGGCAGCAAATAAGGTAAAATTTCTTACATGCTTCATTTGGTGTTTGTTACCTTACTCTTCGACCTGTACTGACCGTTTTATTTTCTTTCATATTTGTAGTCTTCGGTGCTTCATCATGAGGCTTTCCTTCGGTTAAGGGAAGAAAAGGCACGTCATCAGCGACTCGAGGGGGAGACGTCGACTCTTGGGGCTGAGATGGACTTCTTGCGCAGGGAAAATGATAAAACACTTGACCAGTTGGGGCAGCAACTTGACCGAGTGAATCAACTTCGATTTGCGTTGAGCGAGGCCGAGGCAGAAAATAGTGAATGGAGAGCCAAGGCCGAGCTGCTGACTTTGGAAAAGGAGACCCTCCGGGCTCGCGTAGTCCCTTTGGAAGAGCAAGTTTCGGAGGCACAAGAGAAAATCAGGACTCTGACTAAGAGCACTGATACACTTCAGTCCCAAGTCAAGACGCTTATTTTGGATCGTGATGTCTTGGTCAACGAGCTGCAATCGGCTAAATCTGAGATTGCCACGTCTAAAGTTGATGTCGATGATCTGATAACTCAATACAGGGCCGATGTTGAGGCTGCCCAAGAGCATTCAAAGATTCTGGTTGAGTATGCCAAGTGCCAAACCCGTCTTTCCGTTCTCGAGGAGTTACAAGCTCGAGGCTTCGATCTATCCACCGAGGTCGATGATGTAGCAAAGATCGAAGCCGATGCTAGAAAGTGGGCCTTCCCTGAAGAAGAAGAAGATTCTGAGAATTCTGACTGATGCCGCTTGTTGTACAATATGTCTTTCTAGGATTCTCGTTCATTTGTAACACGCTTTATTTTGTATATATAAAAGAATTTCCCTTTTTTGTCTGATTCTATTTTGAGATTTCCAATTTGCAAACTTTCCTGCTTCTAAGATTTAGCTTATTTCCCAATAGATTTTCTCCCTTCTTGGCCAATTGGATAAGGCCTAAGCCTCGAAAGGGGGTCGAGAATTGCCTTGGTAGGTCTTATTCCCTTTCAACTTTTGTTAATTCGACATGGCCTTAGCCCATTTAAAAAATCGGATCTGTCTTAACAGATCTCAACTCGATTTGGCCTTAGCTTTTTACGAATTCGGATTTGCCTTAATAGGTCTTATTTCTTTCCGAATTTCATTAGATCGATGCGGCCTTGGCCTACTAGGAAATCGGGACTATGTCTTAGCAGATTTTGTTCCCTTTGGAATTTTACTGACTTGATTTGGCCTCAGCCCTTTTAAAGAATCGAGGCCTTGCCTTGGCAGGTGTTAGTCATCCTCGAATTTAACTCGGTTCGGCCTTAGCCCTTTATAACTTGGGATTTGCCTAAGTTGGTCTGATTTCCCTTCGAGTTTTGTTAACTCGATACGGCCTTGGCCTTTCAAGAAATTGGTGTTTGCCTTAATAGGTCTTATTCCCCTCTGATTTCCGCGCAGATATATGAACAGTGTTAGTTTTCGATAATATAATGAAAATCGAAGAGGCCATTGGGCTCGGAGACAAAATATCGGTGCCAAAGAAATTTTGTTAGCATTCATGTGCTTGTACAATTTTGCTTAAGGGGCAGATCAGTTTACTTGGGCACGGTACTTTAGACCGTTTGACCCTTACATTGATTCCTAATGATCTATGAGAAGTCCCCCCGAATTGAAGTAGCTAAGCAAAGATTCGAAGTAGATAAGCAATCTCCAGATATTCAAGGTCGATCGAAGCTGTGCACCAAATATCATTATCTTCGATGAGCGACCGATCTAAGTTAGCACGATTCCTGGTTGCCTCATTAAAAACCTTGCCGTAAAACCCAATTTGGGATAAAACCGGTCGAAGGGAAAAAGAGTGCAACGCGTGCTTTCAGTCCTAGTGTCCTATGCTTCCTGGCTCGAGGTTACTTTATTCACTACCTGCAGATGTTAGTAACATAAAACAAACAAATGAAAAACGAACTTTATTACCTTAACAATAGTATCGTTTTAGGTGGCACACGTTCCAATTGTTTGGCAGCTGTTTGCCATCCATGGTTTCAAGCTTGTAAGATCCCTTTCCCGTAACCTTCAAGATAACGTAGGGCCCTTCCCAGTTTGGTCCTAGCTTTCCTTCGTTCGAATCTCGAGTGTTGGGTGTGATTCTTCTGAGTACTAAGTCCCCAACGTTGAAGTATCGGAGATGGCCTCTCCGGTTGTAATACCTTTCAATATTTTGTTTTTGTGCCGCCATTCGAACAAGGGCTGCTTCCCTTCTCTCATCCAATAATTCTGGACTGATGTTCATAGCTTCTCGGTTCGATTCTTCGGTTGTGTATCGGAACCTGATGCTTGGTTCGCCTACTTCGACTGGTATCAATGCTTCAGCACCGTGTACTAGGGAGAATGGAGTGGCCCCGGTGCTGGTTTTCTCGGCTGTGCGATATGCCTATAGAACTTTGGGCAGTATTTCCCTCCATTTTCCCTTTGCGTCGGCTAACCTTTTCTTCAAGTTTTGAATTATGGTTTTGTTGGTCGACTCAACCTGTCCATTACCGCTGGGGTGATATGGCGTTGATAATATTCTCTTGATCTTGTTGTCTTCGAAGAACTTTGACACTTTGTTGCCAATGAATTGCTTGCCATTATCGCATACAATTTCCGATGGCATCCCAAATCGGTAGATGATATGGTCCCAGATGATGTCGATCACTTCCTTTTCCCTGACCTTTTCGTATGCCTGTGCTTCAACCCACTTGGAAAAGTAGTCAGTCATAAAAAGAATAAATTGAGCTTTACCTGGTGCACAAGGGAGAGGGCCGACGATGTCCATCCGCCACTTCATGAATGGCCATGGCGATAGGACCGAATGCAATGCCTCTCCGGGCTGGTGAATCATTGGTGCGTGCCTTTGGCACTTGCTGCACTTGCGTACGAACTCCTTCGTATCTTTCTCCATATCGATCCAATAGTAACCGGCTCGAATTATTTTTCGAACCAAGGATTCGCAGCTGGAGTGATTCCCGCATGTGCCTTCATGTATCTCCCTTAAGATATAGTCGGTGTCGCCGGGCCCAAGACATATTGCGAGGGCCCCCCCGAATGTCCTTCTGAATAGGGTTCCATCACCGGATAAACAGAATCGGGCTGCCTTTGTGCGTAATGCTCTCGATTCTTTGGGATCCAAAGGGAGTTTACCTGAACTGAGATACTCTATGTACTTGTTCCTCCAATCCCGGGTCAAGCTTGTCGAGTTAATTTCGGCATGGCCTTCTTCCACCAGCGACCTCAAAAGTTGTACGACCTTTTCGGACTCGATCTCCTCATCTTCGACCGATGATCCCAAGTTGGCGAGGGCATCGGCCTCACTATTTTGTTCTCGCGGTATGTGCTATAAGGTCCACTCTTTAAGCCTATGTAGTGTGACCTGAAGCTTGTCCAAATACCTCTGCATTCGCCTTTCTCTAACTTCGAAAAGTCCTGTATACTTGATTGACTACGAGGAGGGAATCACATCTGGCCTCCATTATCTCTGACCCCAGGCTTTTGGCCAATTCTAAACCTGCAATCATAGCTTCATACTCTGCTTCATTGTTAGTTAATTTTACAGTCTTAATAGATTGTCGAATTGTATTCCCAATTGGGGGCCTTAGTACGATACCAAGCCCCGATCCTTTCGAATTGGAGGCGCCATATGTGAACAGAGTCTAGACTCCCGAAGGAGTCCCCGATTCGGCCATCAATTCTCTCTCGACCTCTGGTATTAGTGACGGCGCAAAGTCGGCGACGAAATCTGCCAGCACTTGAGATTTAATCGAGGTTCGGGGTCTATATTCGATATCGTACCCGCTTATTTTGATGGCCCACTTGGCCAGTCGGCCTGATAGCTCAGGTTTGTGCATAATATTCCTCAGGGGATAAGTTGATACTACACATATGGGATGGCATTGGAAGTAGGGTTTTAGCTTCCTAGAGGCACTCAATAAGGCGAGTGCTAACTTTTCCCAATGTGGGTATCTAGTTTCGGCCTCACCTAGGGTTCTACTAATGTAATAAATGGGAAACTGCGTACCTTGTTCTTCTCAGACCAGGACCCCGCTTACCGCTACTTCCGAAACGGCAAGGTAGAGGTATAACTGCTCACTTGTTTTTGGCGTATGCAACAAAGGTGGACTAGAAAGATACCTCTTAAGCTCTTCTAACGTGCGTTGACATTCTGGACCCCATGAGAAGTCGTTCTTCTTTTTCAGCAAGTTGAAGAATTGGTGACTCCTGTCGGATGATCTCGAGATGAATCGACCCAGGTCTGCTAGCCGACCTATCAGCTTTTGCACAGCTTTCACACTATCTACGATTGTTATATCTTCGATGGCTTTGATTTTTTCGGGGTTAATTTCTATTCCCCGGTTCGAGACCATGAAACCAAGAAATTTTCCCGAGCTCACTCCAAATGCACACTTCTCCGGGTTCAACTTCATGTTGTACCGTTTCAACACATCGAACATTTCCTGCAAATGGCTCAAATGGTCCTCTGCTCGCAGGGACTTAATTAGCATGTTATCAATGTAAACTTCCATTGTTTTTCCTAGTAGTTCCTCGAACATCTTATTTACTAGGCGTTGATAAGTATTCCCCGCATTTTTTAACCCGAATGGCATCACGTTGTAACAATAAGTACCATACTTAGTGATGAAGGATGTCTTTTCTTGATCATCCTTGTCCACTCGTATCTGGTTGTAACCAGTGTAAGCATCAAGAAAACTAAGGGTCTCGTGGCCAGCGGTAGCATCGATCATGCGATCGATGTTTGGCAAGGAAAAAGAATCTTTAGGGCACGCCTTGTTCATATCTTTATAATCTATGCACATTCTTAGCTTATTTCCCTTTTTAGGAACTACAACTACATTTGCTAGCCATTCCGGGTGTTTAACTTCCCGAATGGACCCTATATTTAAAAGCTTAGTTACCTCATCCTTGATGAATGCTTGTTTGACTTCGGATTGAGGCCTCCTCTTTTGCTTGACCGGCCGGAATTTCGGATCAATGCTCAATTTGTAAGTTATAATTTCCGGTGGTATCCCTGTTTTGTCAAGATGGGACCAAGCGAAAGAATCTTCGTTAGCTAAAAGAAACTTAATAAGTTTGGCCCTGAGCTCGGAGCTTAGGCCCGAGCCCAGGTATACCTTTTGATCCGGCGAGTCGCCTCAGAGTGAAATTTGCTCGAGTTCCTTGACCGTTGACTTGGTTGCATCGGACTCGTCGGGACCGATGAACGATCGGGGAACCCCATAGTCGTCATCTTCGAGATGATGCTGCTCACCTTCGTTTGTTGAAGGTGGTGCCTGTGATTTCTATTTGGTTCTTTGGGAAGGAGCGGTCAGTTTCGGCACTGCTTCTTCTACTGCGAACATTTCTCTCGCAGCATGCTGTTCCCCGTAAATAGTTACGATCCCATCAGTCGATGAGAATTTCAACATTTGGTGCAGTGTTGAGGGTACTGCTCCAATATCATGAATCCATGGCCTCCCAAGCAAGGCATCGTACCTCATATCTCCTTTGATCATGCAAAATTTTGTTTCCCGAACAGTACCGGCGGTGTTCACCGGCAACGTTATTTCCCCTTTGGTTGTCTCGCAAGCCATGTTGAAACCATTGAGAATTCGAACTTCAGAATAATCCGGTCTGTTAATCTGAGCTGTTCGATAACCCACGATCGGATTATATTGGCTGAACTACCAGGATCGACAAGTACACGCTTCACCCTAGTTTTGTGTACAAGCATCGATATTACTAAGGCGTCGTTATGGGGTTGCATGACTCCTTCTGCGTCCTTTTCGCCGAAGCACAAAGCTCCCTCCATCGCATAATCCCGAGTGCGCTTTTCTCGGGTGATAGATATTTTGGTGCGTTTTAATACCGGACCTTGGGGCGTATCTACCCCACCGATTATCATATTGATTGTGTGCTGAGGCTCCTCCTGGTTTACTGGCCTATTCCTGTTCCCGTAATGGTTTTTGGCTCGGTCACTCAAAAACTCTCGAAGGTGCCCATTTTTGAGCAACCGTGCCACCTCTTCCCTTAACTGTCGACAGTCTTCTGTCTTATGCCCATGTGTGCCATGGTACTTACATATCAAGCTGGGGTTTCTCTTAGCTAGATCCGATTGTAGTGGTCGAGGCCACTTGGTATCCTTAATGCGACCGATGGCCGATACGAGAGTCACCGAGTCGACGTTGAAGTTATATTCGGACAGTCGTGGTGCTTCTCGGTGACCAGCGGCTCTCTCGAAGTTATTTCTTGCCAATGGTCCTCGGTTCCTTCGATTAAGATCATTCCTCCTTCCCTGTCTCTGGGAACCCTGCCTTACCGGAATGGCCCTTCGGTCTCCAGGATATGGACGATGCCTGTCTCTGTTCGATCTTGGCTCTCGGTAAATATCTCTTTGAACCCTATCGTGAGTTCTGATGGGGTAAGTGGATCTCGAGGGGGCCCCAAGTTGATCATCCTCGACCCTAATCTTCGATTGGTATCGGTTGTGTATATCTGCCAAAGTAGCAGCCGGATATTCAATCAAGCTTTGCTTAAGCTGTAGTGAAGCCGTTGAACTTCGAGCGTTGAGCCCTTGAGTGAAGGCCTGTACAGTCCAATCATCAGTGACCGGTGGCAGGTCCATTCGTTCCATCTGAAAGCGAGATACAAATTCCCTCAGCATCTCGTTGTCTCTTTGCATAACCTTAAATAAGTCCGATTTCCGTGTCTCGACTTTGATGGCACCCGCATGAGCTTTTACAAAGGTGTCCGCAAGCATGGCAAAAGAATCGATGGAATTCGGTGGCAAGTTGTGGTACCAAGTCATTGCTCCCTTTAACAAGGTCTCCCCGAATTTCTTTAAGAGAACGGACTCAATCTCGTCATCTTCGAGATCATTTCCCTTTATGGCGCATGTGTATTCCGTTACATGTTCATTTGGGTATGATGTCCCGTTGTACTTGGGGATTTCCGGCATGCGGAACTTCTTTGGTATAGGTTTTGGGGCAGCGCTTGATAGGAAAGGTTTTTGCATGAATTTCTTCGAATCTAAGCCTTTCAACACCGGGGGTGCTCTTGGAATCTGATCCACCCTCGAATTATATGTCTCTACCTTTTTGTCATTGGCTTCGATCTTCTTCTCGCCTGACTCGACCCGCTTGGTCAGTTCTTCAAGCATCTTCATGATCCTGGGATTTGCCCCCGATCCGTTTTCGTTCGGTTCCGCTGTGACTGGTTCATTTTCGGGGATGACTCCTCGAGAAGAACCGGCTTCGACCCTATTCGAAACCTAACTCCGACTTTGCAACTGAGCGATGGCCGCTTGCTGGGCTTGTAACGTGTCAAATATCATTTTGAGACTAATCCCGTCTCCTTCGTCGTTTTGAGTTCTCGAGCAGTGTTCTCTTTGAACACTGTTCGACAGGCCAGAAGTCTGATCCACATCGATCGCCATTTGAGAATTGGCGTCGATTGGAATTTCATTATCGGGCATCACATTGTTGTTTTCGCCCTGGTGGTCAAACTCGCCATTGACGAACTGAGGCACAGATTGTGAGTCCGACATGATTGCGTTATAACCTGAAACCAAAAAATTCTACAAAGAACAAGCGTAAAATAGTGTGTGTGACAGAAAATTGTATCAAACGTTCACTATTATCCTTATCCCCACGGTGGGCGCCAAACTATTTACCCTTAATTACGAGTAACAATTAAATTTATATGTGGTTTTAAGGATACGTGACTTGGTCTGATACAATTAAAGAATGAACGATATAAAGGCTAAATTCAATAAGTAAGAGAGTAAGCAAACCATCGATATTGATCAATTCAGCTGTGGTGGAATCTTCTAAGATGAACGAAAATGAAATTAGTATTGATGAAAGGAATAGCTAAAATATGCCAAACTTTGTATATTGATCGTATCTTGTCTGTTCTTTTTATAGTAGGGCTGTCCATTTATATAGGAAGGGAAAAGAATTCTATACAAGGTTAAAGACTCATTTACAAGGTAAAAAATCCCTAAAATTATTGGGTTCAACGTCTTTGCTGATTTGGACCGTGATTCCCGCCGAGATGTTTACATGTCACGAGATTTTCGGCCCTTCCGTTATGTAAATCTGATATTTTTACTATAAGATGTTTTACCCGGACCGGTCTCGATAATCTCATCTCGAACGCCTCGGCTTCGAGCTCCGTTCTGATGACGTCCGACCTTGGACTTCCCTTCTTGATGTGTCGGTCTCGACTTACAGGAGGGCGACCTCAATCGACGTCGATCTTTATAACTATGAACCGGTTCTCCCTATGCAAGCGATCGTATTCGACCCCATACAGAATCAAAAGGAGAAATAAAAAAAAATAAAAAATATAATTTGGGAAAACATGAATAGAATCAGAAAAGGAGAAAAAAAAAAGAAATAAAAAGAAAAGCATAAAAAAGAAGAAAAAGAAGGAAAAAAAATACAGAATTAAAATAGGTATAATAGTAATTATTTAATGAGTAGGATTCTTCTTGGGTAGAGCAAGGTAAAGAGGTTGATTTCTTTGCAATAGGGAATACAATTATTTTTTGCTTCTGTAGAGCAAGGTAAAGAGGTTGATTTTCCTCTCGTTTTTCAAAAAAAAGTTCTCAATCTGTTTGTTTGAAACTTAGTTTTTCCAAAACCAAATCGAAACACTTACATTGTTTTATAGAATTAAATCAAAACCCACTCTTCTAGCAATGCTGATATTTTTTCGATAAACAGCGTATCGTTTCGTTTCTGCCTCTTTTTAATATTTCTTTTTATGAAACCAACTTCTTAAGTCATTCTTATGATAAAACTAATATATAAAAAAAATTATCGAGAGAAAAATTTCCCTCTAAATAAAACTTTTTAATGATTATATTGTGGATTTTTTTTTGTTGTTGTGAGAGGAAGATATACTCAATTTATAAATGTCCAAGACTCTTCCTACAAGAAAAGGATAAATCATATAAAAAAAATATTCTTTTAGGAATCTTTTCCCCCCTACTTCAAGAAAGAAAGTCCTAATAAATTAAAAATTCAAGACAAAATCTTAATATAATTATGGATATGTCAGCTACAATCTCAGATGAGAGGCAAAGAAAGAGCACGTTACTGGAAAATGGAGTAAAGGAAGCTATTTAATTTGCTCGACAGAGCCAGAAAGGTAACCATTTTAAATCATTGGATAGTTCTCTTTCCATTTATTTGACCTTCACATTTTATTACTTTGTTGTTTGTTATTTTGGTTCTCATTTGTTGCAGTCATTGGATAATTTCATTGTCGTGTGATGCTTGATGCAAATGTTAATGTCAAGCTCAACAGATTGATTGACAAGCTAGAGGCCATCATCGAGCCTAATTTCTTGTTTATGTACACTTGGTGTGCTTTTGATCTGCATTCAAGGCTTGATCGCAGTGGAAGCCAACACATTAAATGCTTTGCAAACTCAAAATGCCGCAATTCAGATTAGCATCGACGCTTCACAAGGATCATGGTCCAACCATAAAGTACATTAGATCATGGATGGATTCTAAAGGTGTTGAAGGTAACCACGAATCTCATTTCAGGAGTAATTTTCTTTCTCCTGCTATCGCTATTAAGTAGTGCCTCCAGAAATTGGTTATAATTGATTCCAGGCAAAGAAATGGTATCATTGTGAAAGTTAGCTATAGGGCTTTAAAACTTGTGGAACACATTTACTTGGTTTATCAAGTTCTACGTCCTAGTTTAAGTCAACAAGTTAAAGTACCAAAAAGGTTAGGTAGAATAGTTGAATTGCTTTTGGATGATAGGTAACTTATATTCAATTGTTTCTAACTAAAAAAAAGAGGAATTGTGTCCTAATAATCACATTAAGACATGTCATTTGGATTTTAAAATAATGTGGTAATTACCTTTGCTACTAAATGAATGGTCCTCTTTTTAGCTGACCTTTAAATTAAGAGTTAATATCCTAAAATCTTCCAAAACTATTATTTTTTGTCAGTTTCCTACTTAAACTATTCGATGTCTTCGACCTCCTCCCTCCCCCCCGTCCCCCCCACAAACTACATTGTCTTTCATACTAGAACCCTCTCGTTGCATTTTTAGAGGTGCGTCTAGTACACACTCCTAAGTATCTAAAACACGTACTATGCAACACTGTACGTGCTATGCAGCACTATACATGGCTATTTAACCCAGTCTAAACCCCCTATAAACTATAATTTTTTTGTCAGTTACCTACTTAAACTATCTAGTGCCCCCAAAACCTCCCTGAATTATATTTCCCTATATAATAAAATCCCATATTGAATTTTTGGAGGTGTGTCTGTCTAACTAAATTAACTTATATTTTGTACTAAATTTTTTATGTAGTTTACTCATGATATATTACTCTCGGATAACCGATTAATTCTAGGAGTTTTGGCCAAAATAGTATCAAATGTAACATATTAAATTTATGTTTAATTGTGATTGTGCTTTATACTAGACTCCAATTGAATAATTCCTTATTTACACTCACTTTGCAGCAAATAAAAAAAATAAAGGCATATAGTGTTGCATTTATGAAAAATCATCTTATATTACATAAACAAGATTACCTAAAATAAAATTTTCGCAAATAGGAAACTAATCAGCCAACAACTACATTCTCTAATTCTAAATTACACAAAAAAGGTTTAAGAGATTCAATTTTGTTCTTTACAACAATGTGTTGGTTTAATAAAAGATTTAAATGCGTGTTCTTTCAACAATAGATGTAAGACATGAAAGAAGACTAAAAAAAGGAAGAAAATAACTTATTTCAGAGGAAACAAAAAAGGAAGAAATTTTTTCAAAGGTAGCCCACACGGAGAACTGAAGAAAAAAGGTGAAAAAAATAAAGAAGATGAAAATATAAAAAAGAAAGGTGAAAAATAAGGAAGAATGGTGAAAAATGAAGAAGAAAGCTGGATATAAAGGAAATAAGGAGACTATTTATTAAAAAATAAAGTTGAAAGAGGATTTAGCTAATTAGCCATTACATTCTGTCAGGTAGGCCATTTGATAGGGTTTTTTTCGCTGCCACACGCTCCCAAACGAGTGTGTATACACGTGATGCTAGGTAAGCAACAAGGGAGTTTAAATATGAAGGGCAATATCATTCAGGGAGTTTTGAGGATACTGAATAGTTTAAGTAGAAAACTGAAAAAAACATGATAGTTTAAGAAGATTTTAGGGCATTAACTCTTAAATTAATTTCTAACTTATAAATAGCAAAGTTTCTCAAAGTTGAAATTTCTATTAATTTTACTTTTCAACATCTTTCTTCAAAAATTATCCCCCTTTACACTCTCTAACTATAAGAAACTTCTAATTAGCTTAAATAACTTCTAAAATATTTAAATGCGAATCAAGTGCAAATTAAAAAAAAATCAAATGCAAATTTAGTTCAATTTACTGAAAAGTAGGAGTATTCTTTCTCAAAAATGCAGATAATTTATACTATATTAAAAGCATGAATGTTCTCAACGAAATATTATTCGACTTTTTTACCTCTTTAAAATAAAATTCACATTAAATAAAATAGTAATTTGATATTTTTTTAAAACTATTACCCTAATATTTAGGAATGGCCACTTAATTATCCCTAATATTTAGTACTTTGAATTTTTAATTCCTTTCGGTTCTAAAATTCCTACGCTTCTCAATTGGAAAGTTTCACCACTTTGTAAGGTTATTTTGTTTTTAAATAAAATTTTCACTTTCAACTCTATTTTGACAAAAAGAGAAGGAACTGGAATTTTACATCCTGTTGGGGTCACTTACTTTTCTGCCGCCTTTAAATTTATATAAGGAGCACTAGACATGGACGTATTTGCAATTTAAGCGTCCTCAAAACCCTTTGTCTTCTTCTTTCGTACAAGTAGCTGTCAAACAAATTTACAAGGTTTGCTAATGAATAGGCGACGATTAGTGGATTAGAATAGTTAGATGAATCTCTATTAAGGCTATCTTTCATATTCCCCTGATTCATGTCTTTTAAACTGTAAAAATGTCTAGAGAATACGTATTTTATCGCATTCTAAATTCTATTAGCGACTCTTACATGATATTTTAAGAAAATTACCGAAAATTAACCAAACCGTACCGACACCGAAAAGAAATCGAAATGACCGGAACGGTTCAAAAAGTCATATTTTTGTTATATAAAATAGAGTAATCGAAAAATTGCTATGATATAAACTTAATAAAATAACCGGCTGAATCGAACTATTAAATTTATCTGACTTGCTTGAATTTTTAATAACGTTTTAACTTTGTACTTTATTGTATAAAGCGAATATTTTTTTTTTAGCTATATATAAGTTTTATGAATAGAAGCAAAATACAAAAGTGGATGGGGACATGAACCTTACCTCCAATACAAAAGTAAATGTACACTTAATCATCCTAATGTGATAACTAAATACACCTAAGATATGGTACTGTGTTAGACCTATGGTGATGTGGCAATTGTCTATTTTACATTGATAGACAATCGCATGTACAAAAACAAAGTGAGCTTGATCTAGGTTAGCTACACAAAAGGTACATGTGTTCCTGCTTCTATTATGTGGTTTGGGGATGTGATCCCTTGTATGTACATCTGATACCTAAAAGTGATTTCTCGAGTTCTCAAAAGAGTTCCAAAAAAGTGGGAGCTATCTTCAAATTTGCTTTGACCTTGTAAAGAAAAGCCAAGTTGAAGATGGCTATCAAAACATATCTTGTGACTGGATATCATTGTTGCTTGTGCTGTTTGCTGGGTAGTTTTCCAACTGTTGCTGTTGTCACTGGATGTGATATGTGCTGAGGACTGAGGTTGATGTTGGCTGTTTGGCTCTTTGTATCTGGGAGAAATTACTGCTTGTTTTTGTGGTTGAAGTTGATGTAGCTTGCTATGTTTGTTGCCCATTCTTAAGTCAGCCATTAGATGAGTGCTTGGATTGTTGTTGCTCTTGTGTGGTTGCTTTGTTGCTCTTGTGTGGTTGCTTCTTCTGCTGGTAATCTGCTGGCTGTGTTTCTATGTCTTGATACTGCTGCTGATGTGATATATGCCTGTGTATATCCTTACTCCTGTGCTGCTTCTGATGGAGGTCTGTTGGTGCTACTATGTCCTGTGATGGCTGTTGGCTTAATGTCTTGCTGTTGTGCTGCTGAATGAAGTCTGGTTTTCAGTATTGCAATATGGCTGGGGATGTCCAAGATGATTGCTGTAGCTGCAACAGATTAAACACCAAAGGTGCTAATACCACACCTTGCAACTGCAGCAATAATCTGCTGCTTACAGTATTATGAAGGGTGCTGGGTTCAGTGGTGAGAATGGTGTTTGTGTTGTTGCTGTTTTGGATATTTGTTAGCTACTGATGATATGGTAACTGTCTTTGTTTTATATACTGACTTGGATATTTTGTGACCCTATGATCTTCAGAGTGTTGCTTCAGTTGATTGTCTGATAGGAGTGCTTCTTGCTCATGTAGTTGTTGCAGTCTTTGTGATTGCCAGTCCATGTTGCTGTTCCTGCTTGGCTGTGTAATGACTGGGTTCCAGTGCTTTATAGTGACAGGGGATGTCCATCTTGCTGTTCCTATGTTGCTGCTGATATTGGTCGATTTCCTGTGTTGTATGCTAGCAAGGAAGATCCATGATGATTGCTGTAATTGCAACAGATTGAGCATTAGAAATACTAATACCACACATTGCAATTGCAGCAATGATCTGGCCTCCTCCAAGTTATCTGCAGAGTTGGGAAATATGTTGAGATCAGTAATTGTTTGCTCTGAGTTCACCTTGATGATTTTGATGACTTTTGAATCTTTGTTGATGCTGTGGCTTTTAAAATTGATGCAGTTGTTGCTGAGCTTCTCATGTTGCTTGTATTTGTGTGTTTGATGAGCTTGCTTATAGTAATTGGAATCCAAACTACTATCCAAAGAAGCAATGTAATGATACATTTCTTCTTCAGTAGTAAGCTGCTCCCTCACAGTGATCATTTCATGTGATTGACAGCTGCTTGAATCCAGGATGCTGGTGGATAGAGAGGTGAGCAGGTGTTGTTTTCTGACTTCTTCTATACTGATGACCTTGATTTTGAAAGCATAATGATGGCAACCCTGATCTTCAGGATTTCCTGAAAGAAAGAACATCATGTTAGAGTGAATCCACTACTCCAGTTTCTCCTCATTACACTTGTTATGATGATGCTTGTGGTGGCAGCCCAGGTATAGCAGTGTGCCTGCAAACAACAGTACACAGATTATGTGAAATCCTGCAGCCACTGTCTATTCCTCATCATGGCTTTCCCTATGTTTCCTTGTGTCGTACTTTACTTGTGTCCTCCAGTGTACCAAAGAGGCAATGTAATGACACATTGCTTCTTCAGTATTAAGTTGATCCCTCACAGTGATTAACATTTCATTGTTGCTTGAATCCAAGGTGCTGGTGGCTAGAGAGGTGAGAGATCCTACAGCCACTATCTGTTCCTCATCATGGCCTCCCTTAGGCTTCTTGCTGGTGCCATGTCTTGCTTTGATCAAATAGTGTGCCTGCTGGTAAGTGGTAAGGTGAACAGATGTTGTGTTCTTGAGTTGAAACTTGATAAGTGACTGGTTGTGTGGTGTTCACTTATGTGGTGTTGTTCCATGCCAGTCCATTTGCCAGGGGTTGTTGTGAATATTTCAAGCAGTTGCTGCAGTAGTACTTGGTGCTGCATTTTCAGTGATAAACTCCAGATTTTCCTGCTTGCATGCAATAACAAACAAGTTAGTTGATGTGGTTGATATGTAAAGTTAACTGCTCCTGTGTTTCCTGCAAGAAAAAAAGAATAGTTAGTGTAGAGACACTGCTCCATTCTTTCTGCACCACTGCTGTTTTGCTTTTCACCAGGTTTCTTTTCCTTTGGCAGTGTTACTGCCCTTTGTTTCCTGCCACTCTTACTCTTAGGTATGGACATTGACTCTTATCAATGTTGATCAGTCTTCTACCTTGTACATCCAAATCATCAAAACAGTAGCATTCCATAGGTCCATAGTCCAAAGCATAGTTTGCCAGACGATCTGCTATTTTTTTGCCTTCTCTGAGTGTGTGTCTTACTGTTGTATTGCATCTTGCCATCAGTTCTTTGATCTCTGCAACTGTTTCATCAATGGACCATAGTACTCTCCATTCTCCCTTTATACTTTTCAATAGCATCATTGAGTCAGTGTGGAGGTCTATGAGGAGGTGGTTATTATGAACACAGAATCTCAAAGCCTCTAGCATTGCCTGTGCCTCAGCTTCTATGTTTGTGCCTTCTTGGATTTCCTTAATGCATGCATATATGACATCTCCATTCTCATCTCTCAATATGAATCCAATAGAACTTCTTCCTGGATTACCTCTAGAGGCTCCATTTGTGTTAACTTTTATCCATCCTTGATTGGGGAATTCCTAGAGCACCTTTGTGTACTTCAGAATGGGAGTATATTGTTCCAGTATGGTGATTATGTCTAGCCATTTATGAGGGATGTTGTCTATACCTGGCTTTCTGAATTTGATGAGTAGCTGAAGAGTAGAAGTAATCTGGTAGATTACTCTACTGATAGTGACTGCATCTCCATGTTTATAGCTGTTTCTTCTCTTCCACAACTCCCATACGATCACTGAAGGTAAGGCCTGCAGTATTGGTTTCAAGATTGACAACATCTGCAGTCCAGCGTTTGGTCACTGCTTGGTGCAGTGTGATTCCCTTCATGCCAATTCCCGCATTACCAAGGAAATACCCCCACACTTTGTTTGCAGCATATGAAGTGAAGAAAAGATGATGTCTTGTTTCTTCTTGTGACTCTGGACAACACTAGCATTTAGAGGCCCTATGGTAGCCCAGTTTTTTGAAGAAGTCATCAAGTGGTATTCTGTTTTTCCATAATTTCCACATGAAGAAAGCAACCTTGAATGGTAGTCTTTTCACCCAAATGTTCCTATAAGCATTATAAGGATGCTGCCTCTTTCTCAAATATTCCCAAGCTGATTTAACAGTGAAGTGACCTCTGGTTTCTGGCATCCATACTGGTTTATCAAGTGCATCAGTGGAGGCTGGTGGTTTAATGTTCTCCAGTATGTGTGCATCAAGTTCAATTGGCAGTATCTCTCTGATCTTCTCCTCATCTCAGTGACCTTCATACACCACATCCTGAATGTTTTGTATAGTTTCATCACATATAAAATCAGGTGGAGTGACAAAATATAAAGTTCCCAGTCCAGTCCAGTTTTCAAACCAGAATAAAGAAGTTCCCATTTTAGGTTGTTAATAGATTTGGTGTTCTATAATGTTTCTGCAATTAATCATTTTCCTCCATATGTGAGATCCACCTCTCCATGGTACTATTATAGGATTGAGTTTTTTGCAGTACTTTTGGCTCATAAATGCACTCCACATACTTGGTTTTGTTCTAAAGTTCCACCATAGCTTGCAAAACAAGGCTGTAGACATGTCGTGTAGGGATCTGAACCCTGCACCACCTTCCTCACATGGCAAGCATAAGGTGCTCCATGATGCCCAGTGCCTGCTTTGGTTTCCCACAGAGTTACACTAGAAAAATTATGCAATTGTCTTGTGTAGTTTATTGATCATACAGGCTGGAGGGTTACTACAGAGAGGAGGTGTATAGGCATGCTTTGTAACACATGTGTAATAAGCACTACCCTTCCCCCTATGGAGAGTAGTTTCCCTTTCCAGTTTTTCATCTTATCCATCACCTTTTGTACGAGATCTTGGTAGTAATCCATCCTCCTCCTCATATAGAAGACTGGACATCCAAGGTAAGTAAAAGGGAAGTCTTGCCTCAGTATTCCTGTGATTCTTTGCACTTTGTCAATTACCTGTGTTGAGGTCGAATGATGCATATAGACAACAGACTTGCTCTGGTTTATCAGTTGTCCTGAAGCATTTTCATAGTCAGTCAGCACTTCCATTATCAGCTATGGGGAAGTGGCATCTGATGAGGAAAAGATGATAGTATCATCAGCATATGCTAAGTGGTTTATCTTGGGACTCCATTTAGGCAACCCAAATCCACAGAAATACAGATTGGAGTGTAGAGTATTGAGTCCTCTAGACATAGCCTCTGCTGCTAGTATAAAGAGGGCAGGTGACAGAAGGTCACCTTGCTTGACTTCCCTTGTGGATTTAAAGAAACCATGTGGCTCTCCATTTATCAGTACAGAGTACCAATTGTTTGCCACAATCCCATGTATCATGCCAATGAATCTCTCCTCAAATCTCATCTTCCTCAGAACCTTTGTTAAGAAGAGTCACGACAATCTATCATATGCTTTTGTCATGTCCAGTTTGAGTACCAGATTTGGACCTGCTTTAGTTCTCAAATGAATGTTTGTTATAATTTCTTGAGTTAACAACACATTTTCACTATACTTCTGCCTTTTAAAAAACCAGCTTGTTCTTTAGAGTTAGCTTTGGTAAGATGTTTACCATTCTGTCATGAATCACTCTAGAGAAGATTTTATTGCTGAAGTTGCTGAGACTAATTGGTCTCATATTTGAAAAGGTCAGTACCTCCTTGTTTTTTGGAAGTAGCACCAGGTTTGTGTGTGTTATACTCTTAGGAAGAGTATGTCTATTGAAGACTGCTTTTACCATATCCAATATGTCATTCTCAATTATGTCCCAACATGATTGGTAGAATCTCCCAGTGAAACAATCAGGTCCACCAGCACTTTCTGCATTAAGCCCAAACACTGCTTGCTTGATTTCCTCCTTTGTTGGTTGCTGCATTAGTAGAGCATAGTCTGTGCTTTCCACCAATGTAGGAACATGGTCCAGGATTCTGAATGTTGTAGGGATGGTTGCCTCATGGAACTGAGCTTTGAAATAGTTAATTGCTTCCTCTGCTATTTCTTCATTCTCTTCTAACCATGTGCCCTGACTGTCCTGTATTCTCTTCAACTGTAACCTCTTCCTTCTGCCATTCACCTGTGCAGGAAAGAACTTTGTGTTTCTGTCTCCATCTGTGAACCATGTCATACCAGATTTTTGCTTCCAGAATTCCTCCTCTAAGGTCAAATATCTGATCAAGTTAGCTTGTACCTTTTACAATCTTGTTCTGTTATATGCAGTAGGTTGTAGTTCAAATTTTGCTTCATGCACTTTGACCACTTCCTCCAAGCTTGATATCTTTTGAAAGATGTCTCCATATGTTACTTTACTCCATGTTGATAGGGCTCTTTTCAATTTCTTCAATTTGTGATTAAATAACAGGAAAGAATCCCCTATAAAGTCTGCTTTCCAGTGTTCCTTTACCACATCTTTGAAAGAATGGTATTTTATCCTGAAATTGAGGAATCTGAAAGCTTTCTTTGTAGGTATAGCATTTTGGTTACAGGTTAGTAGCATGGGACAGTGATCTGATCCTATCTTTAGCAAATGAGTGATTTCCAATTGTGACAGTCACTGTTGGAGTGCACAGTTAGCTAGGCATCTGTCCAGCCTTTTGAATATGCAATCTTCCTCTGCTCTCCCATTCCACCATGTGTATATGCTTCTCTTAAAGCCAAGTTCTGAGAGATTGCAGGTGTTGATGCAATGTCTAAAATCTTCAACTTCATTTAGAGATACTGGGAGTCTTCCAAACTTCTCTTCCTCATCCCATATCACATTGAAGTCACCTCCTACAAGCCAAGGCATTGACATGTCTCTGGCAAGATTATACAGACTATCCCACAGCTTAATTCTTTCAATAGCATCACATTTTGCATATACAAAAGTGACAATGAATGAAGAGTGTGACTCCATGTTTGTCAGTTGCATTGTTAATTGCTGTTCCATGTCATTTATTATATCCATGATCATCATCCACAAATACCTATATCTTGTTTGAGACAATGGCATAGCACTTAGGCATTCCAATCTTCCTTCTGTACCTATCCAGTTTTTTTTACTTTTTGCATAGGCTCCAATGATCCCAATGAATTGAAAGTGGTACTGTCTGTACATATTGATCAGTCTCTCAAAGGCTTGCTGAGTGTTGACCGACCTTCTATTCCACATGATTCCATTCATGATTGAGTGTAGGATTTAGATAGAATCCTCCTGGTTTGGATCCCTGACACTGCACTTTGATTGTCCTTGACCTGCTTTTTCTTGCCCCTTTTGGCTGATTTCCTTGCATCCATAAACTTTGGTGATATATTTGGTTGTCTTTATAAAGCGAATATAAATATAATATTTAGGTGAATTTTAAAAAAAAAAAAAATTTACTAAGGCAGTGTACACACGCAAAATATATACATAGCTTGTTAAAGCACGGACGTACGCAAAGTAGCAGTAAACAATCTTTTTAAGTTTTTAATGATAACAAATTGCAACTCCTGAATCTTATTATGATGAGTTGGATCTTAATTAAAAATCAAATTCTTGAATCATAGTAGGATGATTCAGACGGAGCCTTCTAAAATATTTATCTTATTATGAAACATTTTAAAAATATTGATCGATTTTTATAACTTTAAATATTTGTATAATTTAAGAATATAATTGCAAATCACTTACAACTAAAATTCTTTTCCATTTAAGCTACACATACGTCGAGCCTACCATTAATTCTTCCAAGGAACAACGGCAATTAAATTGAAACTTTTCGTCAAACGGGTGATTCCTTTTGGGATTCTATCACAAATAATCTTAATATTGAAGAAAGTCAATGATTTTATACAAATGCTCCATATGAAATTGATACCAAACGGAGATTGCTATTTGCATTTAAAACAAGTGTTTCAAGAATTAAAATGTAAAAATTTCTCATAAAAAAGTGATTTTTATAATTACTTATGAAAACAATATCCAGAATTGGTCGTCAATTTGTTGCCTCCACCGATACTTCCTCGCGTTTTATGCACAAATATTTTACCGCACAATGACGGCAAGATTTTTAGCACTTCTCTTTGAATTGTTCTTGCAGAGAGGAAACTTTTGGCACCTAAATATAAATTTGTCTTCTTTACTTTTGGATTCTGTTTTTCTTACTTCTGTATTGGGTCGGGTATCGAGCGCACAAGGAAGGTCGGGCTCATGCTCAATGCGAGACCGAACTACTTCAAAACCGGGACTAGCGTTTCGGGAAGGAACGCCCGAAGTCGGGCACTATTGGGTTCGGAACTGAGGCAACCGAGATAAGGCAATCGACGCCGGTCAAGGAAGGTGCGTCTCATGGCAAAAGGATAAGTTCCGTATACTGGGAAAACCGGATATCTCGTGGGCTCCTGATATATCGGCGGGAGTCACGGCCTCAACCGTCATAAACGTTAGGCCATTATTTTAGGGATATTCTATCCCATAATTAGAGGGATTTTTATCTTGTAATCAGGCTTTTACCATACTTAGGGCTCTTCCCTTACCTATAAGAGGGGCGTTTTATCTTCATTGTAAAGGACAACATACACGACTGAAATATTAATTACTATCTCTATCTCTTATCAGAATTGTTTACTTCTTATTGTGTTTCATCCCATTGCCGAAAATCTATTTAACTCCAATGGTTTGATCATTTTTCATTTACTTAAGTCAATCGTTTGCCATTGTATTTTTCATTGTATTGATTGTTTCACGTATCCTTAAAGCCGCGAATAAATTCAATTGTTGCTCGAATTTTAGAGTAAACAGTTTGGCGCCCACCGTGGGGCTAAGGATAATAGTGAACGTTTGGTACAAATTCTCTACCACACATTATTTTACGCTTGCTCTTTGCAGAACTTTCTGTTTTTCAGATTACAGCATAATCATGTCGCACTCACTTCCCGTCAGCAAGGAGCTTAACTACCAAGGCGAAAACAAGGTCCCGATTGATGCCAACTCTCAGGTGGCAGTCGACGCCGATCAGACCTTAGACCCATCGAACAGCGTTCATGGGGAACACCATTCAGAAACTCAACGTAATGGAGGAGACGAAATTAGCCTCAGAGTGATATTTGACATGCTGCAAGCCCAGCAAGCGGTCATAGCTCAACTGCAAAGTCGCGGTCAAATGCCAGACAGAGTCGAAGCCATTTCTTCTCGAGGGATAGCTCCACAAAATGAGCCGATCGCAGCACAACCGGATGAAAGTGGTTCCGGAGTAAACTCCGGAATCATGAAAATGCTCGAGGAGCTGACTAAACGGGTCGAGACGGGAGAAAAAAGGATCGAGGCCAACGATAAGAAGGTGGAGACGTACAATTCAAGGGTAGACCAGATTCTGGGGGCACCCCCAGTGCTGAAAGGTTTGGACTCAAAAAAGTTCGTACAAAAACCTTTCCCATCCAGTGCTGCTCCAAAGCCGATTCCAAAAAAATTCCGCATGCCGGAAATTCCCAAATACAACGGGACTTCGGATCCAAATGAGCATATGACGGCGTACACTTGCGCTATAAAAGGGAACGATCTCGAAGACGATGAAATCGAGTCCGTCCTTCTGAAGAAATTCGGAGAAACACTGTCCAAGGGAGCGATGACATGGTATCATAACTTACCACTGAATTCCATCGATTCCTTTGCCATGCTCGCCGATACCTTTGTCAAAGCCCATGCGGGAGCTATCAAGGTCGAGACAAGGAAATCAGATTTGTTCAAAGTCAGACAACGGGACAACGAAATGTTAAGAGAGTTCGTATCACGCTTTCAAATGGAGAGGATGGATCTGCCGCCGGTCACCGATGATTGGGCCGTACAAGCCTTCACTCAAGGGCTTAATGCTCGAAGTTCAACGGCATCTCAACAACTCAAACAGAGTTTGATTGAATACCCGGCTGTCACTTGGGCGAACATTCACAACCGGTACCAATCGAAGATCAGGGTAGAAGACGATCAGATCGGAGTCCCCTCGGGCTACTCTTATCCTGTTAGGACTTATGACCGACCCCTGAGGGATAACTATCGAGAATCGAAGTTGAACCGAGATAGGCACCGGCCGTACCTAGGAGATCGAAAAGTCATCCCGAGGGGGCACAGATCCCCGAGACAGGAAAGCAGGAACGATTCCAACCAGAGGAACCGAAGGCAGTTACCGAAAAATAACTTTGAAAGAACCGGTAACCATCGAGAAGCACCTCGATTGTCCGAGTACAATTTTAATGTCAATTCGGCGACTCTTGAATCAGCCATCGGTCGCATTAGAGACACCAAATGGCCAAGGTCGTTGCAAACGGACCCTGCCAAGAGAGATCCCAACCTCATATGTAAATATCACGGCACACATGGACACAGAACGGAAGATTGTCGGCAGCTGAGAGAGGAAGTAGCTCGTTTGCTCGAAAACCGGCACCTTCGGGAGTTCTTAAGCGATCGAGCCAAAAACCACTATGAAAGTAGAAACAGACCAGCAAGACAAGAAGAGCCGCAGCACACAATTAACATGGTAATCGGGGGAGCGGATGCTCCCCAGGTACCGGTGTTGAAACGCACCAAAATATCTATTACTCGAGAAAAATGTACTCGTGACTACGCAGCAGAAGGGACTTTGTGTTTCAGCGACAGGGATATCGAAGGGCTTACACAACCTCATAATGCATTGGTGATATCAATGCTAGTACACAACACCCGAGTGAAACGTATATTTATCGATCCCGGGAGCTCGATCAACATAGTTCGGTCTTGGGTTATTGAACAATTGGGGCTGTCAAGCCAGATCATCTCCGAGGTCCGGGTCCTCAATGGCTTTAACATGGCTTCGGAAACAACCAAGGGTGAAATAACACTAATGGTGAATATCGCGGGAGCTATCAAAGCGAAAAAATTTTGCGTGATTGAAGGCGATATGAGATATATGCTCGGAAGGCCTTGGATACACGACATCAAAGCCGTACCTTCGACATTACATCAAATGCTGAAATTTCCATCGGCTGAGGGGGTCGTTACCGTATATGGAGAACAACATGCTGCAAGGGAAATGTTCGCAGTGGAAGAGGCGGCGTCAAAACCTACCGTTCCTCCCGAGAAGGCCAAATAGCAATCAGAGAGGCCACCTTCAACAAATGGGGGTGAACAGGATCAGCTCGACGTCGATAGTTACGGGGTACCCCGATCATTTATCATTACGGATGAGTTCGACGCAACCAAATCAACAATTGAAGAGCTCGAACAAATCTCGATCCACAGCGATGCACCCGATCAAAACGTATACCTGGGCTCGGGCTTAAACTCCGAGCTCAGGGCCAAACTAATTACTTTCCTTTCAGCTAATGAAAACTCCTTTGCATGGTCCCATTTAGACATGACAGGCATACCGCCGGAAATAGCAATGCACAAGCTGAGCGTCGATCCGAAGTTCCGGCCGATCAAACAAAAGAGGAGACCTCAATCCGAAACTAAACAGGCCTTCATCAAAGACGAGGTAAATAAACTCTTAAATATAGGGTCCATTCGGGAGGTTAAGTACCCAGAATGGTTAGCTAATATAGTTGTCATCCCTAAAAAGGGGAACAAACTTAGGATGTGTATAGACTATAAAGACCTAAATAAAGTATGTCCCAAGGACTCTTTCCCCTTGCCCAACCTCGATCGCATGATCGATGCGACCGCCGGCCACGAGACTCTTAGTTTTCTCGATGCCTACTCTGGATATAACCAGATACAAATGGATAAGGATGACCAAGAAAAAACATCCTTCATCACCAAGTATGGCACCTATTGCTATAATGTGATACCATTCGGGCTTAAAAATGCAGGGGCGACATACCAACTCCTAGTAAATAAAATGTTCAAAAAACAACTAGGTAAAACAATGAAAGTTTATATCGATGACATGTTGGTTAAGTCCCTGCGAGCAGAGGACCCTCCTTTACTACATACACCAAAAGCAGGTGAGCAGTTATATCTTTACCTCGCCGTATCGGAGATAGCAGTAAGCGGGGTTCTGGTCTGAGAAGAACAAGGTACGCAATTTCCCATTTACTACGTCAGTAGAACATTAGGAGAAGCCGAAACCAGGTACCCACACTTAGAAAAACTAGCACTCGCCTTGTTGAGCGCCTCTAGAAAATTGAAACCATACTTTCAGTGTCACCCGATACGCGTGGTGACAACTTACCCACTTAGAAATATTATGCACAAACCTGAGTTGTCAGGTCGATTGGCCAAATGGACCATCGAATGGGTATGATATCGAGTATCGACTTCGAACCTCGATAAAGTCTCAGGTACTGGCCGATTTTGTCACCGATTTTACGCCGTCGCTCGTCCCCGAAGTTGAGAAAGAACTCATGATTAAATCAGGGACTCCTTCGGGAGTATGGACTTTGTTCACAGACGGTGCCTCAAATTCAAAAGGGTCGGGGTTAGTTATCGTGCTTAAACCCCCGACCGGGAATACGATTAGACAGTCTATTAAAACTATAAAACTGACTAACAATGAGGCTGAATATGAGGCTATGATTGCAGGTCTAGAATTAGCCAAAACCCTGGGAGCGGAAGTAATCGAGGCCAAGTGCGATTCCCTCCTTGTTGTCAATCAAGTAAATAGAACGTTCGAAGTCAGGGAAAGGCGTATGCAAAGGTATGTGGATAAACTTCAGGTTACATTACACAAGTTTAAGGAATGGACCCTACAACACATACCTCGAGAACAAAACAGCGAAGCTGATGCCCTTGCCAACTTAGGCTCGTCGGTCGAAGACGAAGAAATCGACTCCGAAAAAGTCGTGCAGTTGTTTAGGTCGGTGGTGGAAGAAGGTCATGCCGAGGTCAACTCAACAAGCTTGACCTGGGATTGGAGAAATAAGTACGTGGAATATCTTAGCTCGGGTAAATTACCATCCGATCCCAAAGAATCGAGAGCGTTGCGCGCAAAGGCGGCCCGATTTTGTTTGGCCGATGATGGGACATTGTACAGGAGGACATTCGATGGCCCTTTTTCCATATGCCTTGGGCCTGGAGACGCCGAGTACATCCTAAAAGAAATACACGAAGGAGCTTGCGGCAACCATTCCGGTTCCAATTCGTTAGTTCGAAAGGTAATTCGGGCCAGCTATTACTGGAACAACATGGAGAAAGATGCAAAAGAGTTCGTACGCAAATGCATTGGATGCCAAAAACATGCACCGATGATCCACCAGCCCGCAAAAGCCCTGCATTCGGTTATATCACCATGGTCGTTTATGAAGTGGGGGATGGACGTTGTCGGTCCCCTCCCTCGAGCACCAGGTAAAGCTCAATTTATTCTTAATGACTGACTATTTTTCTAAGTGGGTGGAAGAACAGGCTTACGAGAAGATCAGGGAAAATGAGGTGATTGACTTCATATGGGACCATATCATTTTCCGGTTCGGGATGCCTTCAGAAATCGTGTGCGATAATGGCAGACAGTTCGTCAGAAGTAAAATAATCAAGTTCTTCGACGATAATAAGATCAAGAGAATATTGTCGACCCCATATCACCCCAGTGGCAACGGTCAAGCAGAGTTGACCAACAAAACCATAATCCAGAACTTGAAAAAAAGGCTGGCTGATGCTAAAGGAAAATGGAGGGAATTGCTGCCCGAAGTCTTATGGGCGTATCGAACGACCGAGAAAACCAGTACCGGGGCCACACCATTTTCCTTAGTATATGGAACCGAGGCATTGATACCGGTCGAGGTGGGCGAACCAAGCATCAGGTTTCGATACGCAACCGAAGAGTCCAACCGAGAAGCTATGAATATTAGTTTGGAACTCTTAGATGAAAAAAGGGAAGCCGCTCTAGTCCGATTGGCAGCTCAGAAACAAAAAAATTGAGAGGTACTACAATCGGAGAACTCGTCTCCGATACTTTAGCGCTGGGGACTTGGTACTTAGAAGAGTCACGCCCAATGCCCGAAACCCCAACGAAGGAAAATTGGGACCGAACTGGGAAGGTCCCTATACTGTATTAAAGGTCACCGGAAAAGGATCTTACAAGCTCGGGACTATGGATGGCAAGCAGCTACCAAATAATTGGAATGTGAGTCACTTGAAGCGGTACTATTGTTAAGGTAATTTACTTCGTCTCTTTCCTTTTCATTTCGTTATTGGTACTGACGCATACAGGACGGATCGATATCAAACAAGTAAGCACAAGGCATTAGGACTGAAAGCGCGTATTGCACTCTTTTTCCCTTCGACCGGTTTTGTCCCAAATTGGTTTTACGGCAAGGTTTTTAATGAGGCAACTATATGTCGTGCTAACTTAGATCAATCATTCATCGAAGTTCACTAATTTGGTGCTTAACCTTAAAGATGTTTTCATTTTCTTGCCTCGATTCCAAGGGGACTATATGAAGATCGCTAGGAACCGATGTAAGGGTCAAACGGTCAGTGGAACCGTGCCCAAATAGATCGATCTGCCCCCCCCCCCC
>MCJB01031550.1:401171-434615 GCA_002018475.1 Nicotiana obtusifolia
CCCCCCCCGGTCAAGCAAAGATGTACAAACATATTAATATTAACAAAGTTTTTGACACCAACATCGTGTTTCCAAGCCCAAGGGCTTCTTCGATTTTCTTCGCATTATCAATAATTGACGTCGTCGAAATATGCGTATCCGATTCGAAGGGGAATAAGACCTCAAAAGGCAAACCCCGAAATCAATTAAATAGGCCAAGTCCATGTTGAGCTAGTAAAACTTAAAATGGAAGTAAGACCGATTCAGGCAATCCCAATTTATGAAAGGCTAAGGCCAAATTAAACTAAGATTCAAAGAAGATCGAAGTCTACCAAGGCGAGACCTCAATTCTCCTAATTAAGGCCAAGGCTGAATTAAATTGAAAGGGACCCAAATTTTTCTAAGGCATGGTTCCGATTAATTCATGGACCAAAAAGCATAGCTTAATGGTCGAGGGGTAGTGGGCAAAGCTCCCTTGACCCGTTCTGAATTTGCGATAGGGCTAAGGCCGAATGAATGTCGACCAATTCAGTTTAACGATTGGTCGAGGTTATTTCAAAGAACGGATTCTAGCCAGTCGATCCCAGCTAAGACAGGAAATGATGAAACATGGAAAACGCGGAACAAAGCCAAGATAGAACAAAAGATGTTTATATATATATATGATGATGGAATTCTTATACATATTCGGGTTACAAAATGTCAAAACGACATCAAAACGGCATCAAAATAACATCAGTCCGAGCCATCTTCGTCCTCTTCAGGGAAAGCTTGCTTCCTCATTTCGGCTTCGATCCTTGTTGCTTCAGCAATTTCGGAGGTTAGATCGAAACCCCGGGCTTGGATCTCCTCAAAAACAGAGAGGCGATTCTGGCATTTAGTATATTCGACCAGCATCTTCGATTGCTCCTGGGCGACCTCGGCATCAGCTCTATATTGAGCTATCAAGTCTTTAGCATCAGCCTTGGTAGTAGCAATCTTCGACTTCGCTTCTTGCAGCTAGTTGACCAGAACCACCCGATCTTGGGTAAGCGACTCAACTTAGTGCTGCTGAGATTCGTTATTTTTGACCAATACTTCGATCCTCTCCCGTGCCTCCGAGGTTTGTTCTTCTAAGCGAGTTTGGAGAGACTCTTTCTCCGAAGTCAGAGTCTCGACCATGGCTTTCCACCCGCTCGCTTCAGCCTTAGCTTCTTGCAGTTCAAATCAGAGCCGGTCTAACCGATCGATCATTTGCCTCAGCTGGTCGGTCTCTCTTCTATGCTCCCTCCTTAAGAAATCTAGCTCGGCTCGGAGGCTCGACATCTCACTTTCAAGCCGCTGACATCGAGCCCGTTCTTGTGTCATTCCTTCTTTGATTCGAAGGAACGCTTCATGGTGAAACACCGAAGACTGTAAGGTATGTAAGTTAAAACAGTCAGTGCAAACTTTGAGTTAAGATATTGGACATAAAAACGAATAAGGAAGCATACCCTATTCGATGCCTACTGAGCTTCATTAAACAAGCATGCCAGTCCACTGCATTCATAGCGGCCTGGTCCTCATCGGTCACCAAGCAGTGGAGATAGCTTGCCACGCCTACCGGCACACCCAATACTCGGGCATCCTCGGGGACGGCGAATGTTATCACTCTCTTCCGATCGGGGTTCGAGCTCGAAGCAGGAAATTTGTCGGTCAATTTGGTGCCGACAGGCACCCCGCTCGTCTCGGCCGGGGGACTCCTTCTGGGCACTTCGAGCCCGAAGGTATCAGCCGACGGCACCCCATCGAAGAATTCATCAAAGGCCCCAGCTGCAGCTGGCCCTTTATTTGGTGTGCGCATTCCTGCAGCTTAGGCGTCATTCAGAGTTGCCTCTGAAAAAGAAGGCGAATGCACCATCTCCGGGATATCCGAGACCCCATGTGTTGTTGCTCCTGTGTCAGCCCGACTCCCGGTCTTTGCTTCCGATTCGGGATCCTCTTCTCGGGAAATGCAGGCCTCATCTAGGGGCTGCCTGAGGGGGTTCGTTGTTTAAAGTTTCGGGGCTCTTTTCCCCCTTGGAATCGTCGCTCACTTGAATGGTCGGGTCGGTGACTGTGACCTTGTGAGCCCTCATCTTTTTCCTGTGTTTCTTCTTTTCGGGCTCAGAAAGACCGAGAGCCTCTTTTCTCTTCTTTCCCCCCTCTTTCCCCGATACGGGGAGGGGGCGAGGAATTTCCCCATCAGTGGGGGTCGATCTCAACTCGGCATCTTTCGAGAGACCTGCAAAACGAGTTTTCGAAGGTCAAGTAATGGCACCGGTTACCCCAAATAATTTGAACAAACATTATTGAAGCTCACCATGGTTCTTGGCCTCCCAAAGGCCTTTAGAGATCTCCCGCCAGGCCCGTTCCGAGTAGGACCTTTGAGCCACAACTCTTCGGACCCACTCCTCCAAGTGTTGAATTGCGGCCGGCGCCTGGGAAACGGCTGCACCTCACAAAGACATACCGATTAGGCATTAGAAGGAAATCTTAAGTGATTTTAAGTAAAGGGGCGCTTACGTTTCAAGTTCCACTTCTCGGGGAACGGCATGCCTTCAGCGGGGATCAGATCGGAGGTCCTTATTCGGACAAACCGGCTCATCCAACCCCGGTCCCTATCTTCGTCGATGCTCGAGAACGGAGCCTTGCTGGCCCAGCGAGCAAGTTTTATCAGTCCCCCTCGGAACATCCGGGGACTGTATAATCGAAGTAAATGGTCGATAGTGAAAGGGTGCCCCCCTTTGACCTTACTCACGAAGAAGCGGAAGAGATAGATTATACGCCATACGGAAGGATGGACCTGGCCTAGGGTAACGTTATACCTTCTACAAAATTCGATGATTATAGGGTCCAGGGGTCCCAATGTAAATGGGTAAGTATAGACGCTCATATAGCCCTCCACATGAGTAGTAATAGATTCATTCGAGGAAGGGACTGCCACGTCTTTGTCGGTCCATCCGCACTCTGCCTTTACCCTATCAAGATGTCTTTGGGTAATCGAGCTGATATACATCGAGACTGGCTCACATCGGCCGGGCACTGAAGAAGGCTTCTCGACTTTGAAGTCGGAGCCTATGAAACAACCAACTGGTATAAAGGCCTTCAAAGGAGGTTCCGCAGAAGGTTCTTCATCGTGAACGGTCTCTACTTCCTCAACGGGTTGAGCAGGTGAAGAATGTTGTTTCTGAGGAACGGATTTGGAAGTTTTAGCCATGGTGATTGAAGTAGCAGAAGTGAAAAACAAAGAAGTGTAAGGAGCAAAAGAAATTTTGTGATGAGAAAATACAGAAAACTATAGGAAGCAGGTTGTTAAGCAGCGTAAAGATTGGAATACAAAGGGGAAGGAAAGTATTTATACTTTCCCAAAAAGCGGCGGTTCAGAGCACGATGCAAGGGAGCATTAAATGCTATACACAGAAGTTGCAGGGTTTGGCAGTCAGACAAGACAGGCAATGATTTTCTTTGTTGACTGTCATGTACGTCACGGCGCTGCCGTCACGCACCAACGAAAGGTCTTCTAGGATTGAGTGATTTGATGCTTTTAACTTCGTGTCACGTTAAGAGAATGTGTTGATTATTTGACCGAAGGCTCAAAGAACGACGATTCATATCGTTTTTTGTCCTTACTCTCCAATAAACGAGGAGACTATCTGTATTGGGTCGGGTATAATCGAGCGCACAAGGAAGGTCGGGTTCATGCTCAATGCGAGACCGAACTACTTCAAAATCGGGACCAGCGATTCGGGAAGGAACGCCTGAAGTCGGGCACTACTGGGTTCGGAACTGAGGCAACCGAGATAAGGCAATCGACGCCGGTCAAGGAAGGTGCGTCTCATGGCAAAAGGATAAGTTCCGTATACTGGGAAAACCTGATATCTCGTGGGCTCCTGATATCTCGGCGGGAGTCACGGCCTCAACCGTCATAAACGTTAGGCCATTATTTTAGGGATATTCTATCCCATAATTAGAGAGATTTTTATCTTGTAATCAGGCTTTTACCATACTTAGGGCTCTTCCCTTACCTATAAGAGGGGCGTTTTATCTTCATTGTAAAGGACAACATACACGACTGAAATATTAATTACTATCTCTATCTCTTATCAGAATTGTTTACTTCTTATTGTGTTTCATCCCATTGCCGGAAATCTATTCAACTCCAACGGTTTGATCATTTTTCATTTACTTAAGTCAATCATTTGCCATTGTATTTTTCATTATATTGAATTTTTTCTCGTGTCCTTAACGCCGCGAATAAATTCAATTGTTGCTCGAATTTTAGAGTAAACAACTCCTTTATTACTTAACGGTGGAATTTATTTCAATCTTTTAATGATGTAGAAACTTAGACTTTCATTAAGTTTGTTATTTTAGACATAGTAGTATAACAAGGCACAATAAATAATTAGTACTTTATGTTTTTTAAGCATCATCAATCTTATTTTGATAGTACTACAAGCATTAAGGTAAAGAGTATCTTATCTACTACTTCAATTTTTTTCTCTCTAATGAACATTTATGTTAGAATACCAGGTATAATCATGAATCAATTAAATTCCATTTATCTTTTCTTTTGTTGTTTCTAATCTTTCCAATGAATTTTGTTGAGGAAATGAATTCACGAGTGTTTACAAATGTATGAGTCCATCACTATAACTTTTTAGTTAAGAAAATATTAAGTACTTCTATATCCTACTAAAAATTGAAGTAATTCATACAAATATTCATAACAAGAGGACACTTATGAAAGTCTTATCCAAGAAAATGAATTTGAATTGGGGAAGGAACTTAACACGCCCAAATATCAAGGGAACATGTCCAAGAGTTGATGGAAGATTTACGCGTTATACATGTCTATTTATTTATATTTATATCTATACCTATTTATATTCATATATTATTATTATAAAAGTATGAATGTTCCATACTAAATATTGAACGATTAAAATATATCGTAAATATTGACCGGCTTTTATACCTTTTACTATTTATATATTAGTTTTGGCAACAACTTATAAGGGAATGACACAACTGAAAATAGATTTTAGGCCCCTATTTAGGTTTTTTAGACTAAACTTAGGCCATTTTTTCAAGTTTCGGACATTAATAATTTTTTATTTTTATAAATAAGATAACTATATTAATAACTATAAGCTAGCATAACTACATATCAAAGGAAGGACCAAAGGAATATTTGCAACGCACAATCAAGACTAGATAACGTGGAAGAAATTAAAAGTCATTGGCATCAAGCTTAAATTATTTTTAAGAGAGATAATTTCATGTTGAATAAAATCGTAATTCATTAGGACGGTCCAATATTTTGAACTTTGAAGTAAACTAGCTAGATATTGAATTCCTTAAAGTGAAGCTCCACATACTAAGTCCACATTGTAACGCCTCGATCAGTCGTTCTGAGTTCTAGCACGCCGTTCAGCGGTTTGAGGCCTTGGATAGCTTCATTTTAGGTATTATGACTTGTACGTGTGGTCGGAATTGAATTTCGGGAAGTTCGGAGTTGATTTGGAAAGAAAATTCTCATTTCGGAAGCTTTAAGTTGGAAGAGTTGACTTTTGAGCAAACGACCTCGGAATCGGGATTTGAAAGTTCCAATAGGTTCGTATGATGATTTCGAACTTGGGCGTAAGTCCGGATTGGGTTTTGGGTGACCTGGGAGCATTTCGGTGCTTATTATGGAAAGTTGGCATTTTGGAAGAATTTCATAAATTTGGGTTGAAGGGTATTTTGATGTTATCGATGTCCGTTTGGGATTCTGAGCCCGGGAATAGCTTAGTATGGTGATTTTGGTCTTAGGGACGCGTCCGGATGTGGATTTGGAGGTCTGTAGGTCATCCCGGGGTCATTTGGCGAAAGTTAGAAAATTGAAGGTTTTTGGGAAGTTTGACCGGGAGTGGACTTTTTGATATCGGGGTCGGATCCCAATTTCAGAAGTTGGAGCAGGTTCGTTATGTCAAATGTGACTCGTGTGCAAAATTTGATGTCAATCAGGCGTGATTTGATAAATTTCGGCGTAATGTAAAGGTTTGAAGTTCTAAAGTTCACTAAGCTTGAATTGGGACGTGATTCGTAGTTTTAGCGTTGTTTGATGTGATCTGGGGCCTCGAGCAGGTTCATGTCATGTATTAGGACTGGTTGGTATGATTGAACGGGGTCCCGAAGGCCTCCGGTGTGTTTTGGGGTGGTTTCGGACCAAGTTTGGCTAAGATGTTGTTGCTGGGTTGCTGGTGCTGGTGTTGTTCTTCATGAACGCAAAGGGGCTCACGCGTTCATGAAGAAGGAGTTTTGGACTGGGCCATTTGTTTTAAGCGTTCGCGATCAGGGAGTCACGTTCGCGAAGGTCTTGGCAGTTGAGCTCTGCGTTCGCGATCGCTCTCTCGCGTTCGCGTAAGGTAAGTTGGGCCTAAGAAGCTTTTGGTCTACGCGTTTGCGTGGATGGTTCCGCTTTCGCGATGGTCAGGCCTGGAAAGGCATCGCGTTCGCGAGCTTGTCTTCGCGATCGCGAAGGAGGAAATTGGGGCTGAAGCAGGTTGTGCTTCGCGAACGCGAGGGAAGTGCCGCATTCGCGAAGAAGGTCGGACTGGGTAGTGTTCTTTTTTAATCAGGGGTTTGGCTCATTTTCACTTCACTTCTTCCATAGGAGCCGATTTTTGGAGCAATTTTAGAGTGCGTCTTCGTCATCTATTATGGGATAAGTGATTTCTTCTCATTGTGAGTTAAATACAAGATTTATACATGGAATGGAACATGGAAATTTGTAAAAATTGTGGGATTTCAGAAGAAACCTAGGAATTGGTATTTTTGAATTTTGACCACGAAATTGGACATAAAATTTAGAAAAATTATATATTTAAGTTCGTGGTGTTATGGGTAAAGTTTATCTTCAAAAATTTTTGGAATTTGGACACGTGAGCCCGAGGGTTAATAGCGGAGTTGGAAATTGTTTAAATTGATTACCTATGGGTATTAGAACAAATTTTGATTGGTTTGCACATTGTTTGCATAGTTTTGGATCATCAAGCATTGGTTTGAGGTATTAAAGTGGCGTAGGAGCCGGCTATGGAACTTCGGAGCGAGGTAAGTCTCTTTTCTAATCTTGTAAGAGGGAATTAACCCCATTGGTGAATTGATTTAATATGTGCTTCTATTTGTGAGAGCTGCATACACACGAGGTGACGAGAGTGCGTACGTAACTACTAATTATGCTTATGTTCGGGTAGTCTAGGACCCGAATCATGTTATACTTGCGATGTTTGCACCTTACTTGTTAATTTAATCGCTTAAATTATATTAGAACTTGATAAAGGAATTGTAAAAGGTTAAATTTCATTTACGTGAGTTGACGGGTCACTTAACCGTTAATGAGAATTGGTATTTCTTTGAATATTAGCCATTTAATAATCTTGAATCGGTTGTTTGTAAAGTATTTTCTCTTGTCGTGGAGCGGGCCGAATGCCTCGGTAGCAGATAGATGCATCTATGGTTAATGCGGTTCGACCCTCGACAGTGCACATTTTATATATATATATATATATATTTGTATGTTGGATCGGGCCGTACGACCACAGCATAATTCGTGCGTAATCATTTTTGGCGTCCAATTATAATTGATATTGTTTCATTGGCTTGAGAGATTACTTTGTTAAATGATGGAAATTAATTTGGGAGTTACTATCAGTGAAAGTTATTTATTTATTTCTTGTTATTGAGTTTTCAGCTATATTTACATAATCCATGCTTAATTATAATTTCGGTATTTTATTGTTAGCTCATAGTAAGTGTCGAAGTCGACCCCTCGTCACTACTTCTTCGAGGTTGGGCTAGATACTTACCGGGTACACGTGTTTTATGTACTCATTCTACACTTGCTACACATTTCGTGCAGGTACAGATATGTCTAGTGGTCTTGTGGGCGCAGAGGCGCGACTATTACAGGGATTTAGGTGAACTGCATCGCATGTTATGAGTCCGCAACACAAAGTCTCCATCAGTGTTATTTACATTCTCCTATTTAATTTGTATTCTAGACAATTATTGTATTTTATCATATTTCCTAGGTGATAGTCATGCACTTGTGACACGGGGTTTTGGGGATTCCTACTGGATGTTTAGTATGGTAGTTCACGTAATTATCATTGTTTCACCCTGTAAATTCTATTTCATACTATTTAATTAATGGAAATTATAATTTCAAAAGGAATAAAAACGAATAATTAAGTGGATCAATCATTGTTGGCTTGATTGACGGTGGCGTTAGGCGCCATCACGACCTATAGTGGATTTTGGGTCGTGACAGCTTGGTATCAGAGCATTAGGTTTACTTGGGTCTCACGAGTCATGATCAAGTCTAGTAGAGTCTTGTGTATCGGTTCGAAGACGTCTGTACTTATCTTCGAGGGGCTACAAGGCTGTTAGGAGCACTTCTTTTCTTGATTCCTCATCATGCGATTTTATTCCTTCGAGGCTTATGCCTTTATTTCCTTCCTATTCATTCTTGTACGGTGTTGAGCACTCGTATCAATTGGGCATCGAGGAGTTACAGTGGTACTACCGACGTGGAGCAGGATGTTTCTCCCTGCGCATTCGAGCAAGTTATTATCGTCTTCTAGCGGAAGGATGTTCTATCATTTCAACTCAGTAGCTGTATTTTCAATAGGGTCGAGGCTAGGCGCAGATTGCTATGATGTTTAGACATTGTTATTGCATAGTGTTGGTGTAATGGTGGGGTGTTTGTTTATGTGTCAAGGTAGTAAACGACTTGGAAGGAGGATTTCTTAGCATATGATTTAGAGGTTCAACGTTTATTTCTAGCAAAGAAAAGGTAATCAGACTATGAATGTTCAGGTTTGGGTTGATAGAGTAACGGGACTTGGTATTTTCGAGCGTGGTGGAATTTTCATCTGTGATGTGGTGTCGTTGTCCTTGTTTGAATATATTAAGTTCGTCGGTGTTATGGTCTTTTTCAATTCCCCTTTGGGGCAGAGTATTGTGAAAGGACGCTGGGCAAGCGGCTGTCAGATATAGCGGTGTGCAGCGGTTCGGAATCGAATTAGTGTTTCTAATGTGATGGCTCGAGAAGGATGATCTTCTAGGAGGTTTAGGGTTGGTAGCAATTCACTAGTTCCAGTGCTACAGGTATGGATTTGATTTGAGGCAACATTTGGGCAGCAAAGAATGAGGAAGGACTTGACGAGAGGTGTCTCCCGGTGGTTAAATTACTAGCAGGTGAAGTATGAAAAGCAGAGGTCAAGTAGTTACTTAAAGAAGATGGTTTAGCCAAAGAGGGAGTAACAGAGCAGCGTCTGGATTCTGTGGTAGGATAGCCACATGACTTGAGAAAAGATTAGAGTGATTTGGGATTCATGGTGGACAGTGACTAGGTCTACGGACTTAATTTTGAAATGTTGGCTACTATACTGAGGAAGATTAGATACGACAAAAAGGAGTTTGCTTGATATGAAGGGAAATGCAACAAGACTTCAGATTGGAATGTATTGTCGGCCTTTTAGTTGATATCGATGGGGGTGAACGGACTTGTACAGCTGGTAAACGAGCACGGGCTCAAGAGGGTTTACTGATTTCGTAGTAATTGTACCCAGTGTAGCATCGTTGGAAGATGTCAGCATGGAATTTCCACAGGCGGATTATCTCCTGTGAGCGGGTTAGTGGCTGCGTGGTGTTGATGCAACTTCTACGAAGAATTTTACTAGCTATCCGGTAAGAGGTCAAATATGTGAATGTGGCTAGGGATTCAGAATGTTCATGAAATGTTTAACAGAAAGATTTTGAGAAATTTGGCAGATTTATTGTGCGAGATCATGGTAATTGGGAAGGAGGAATCTTGGTGGGTTCCAGCGTTATGAAATTGTAGCTTCAAGCTAAGTGGGGGAGCCCCACTGTCTATGGTTGGATCACGTGGTTGTCTGCTTGTGCGGTTTCTAGTCATCGGTGTATTGGTGGGTTATTATGACTACTGAAAAAAAACACCAGTGGTAATTCGAGCAAAGGATTTGAGGAATGTGTTCTATACTTGGCCTTATCGATTCATGTTCAAGTTTTTGGAAGACTCAGAGTATATGACTCTTGTGGGGGTTATGTATAAGGAAAAGAATTCAGTCGGGTGCTTCTTGTATAGGGTTTTCCCGTGCTCAGAGCGCACTAGAGTTTGGCTTATATTCGGGACCATGTCAGAGTAGGTGACTCTCAACAATGGTCCTAGTGGGTTCAAGAATTTAAGTACAGTGCCTAAGGACTTGGGATGTTCTATGTTATCATTGGGTATGCAGTGCAGTATTGGAGGAAAAGAGGAAATAGTTTCATATTCGCGGAAGGTCTTGCAGGATGGGTGAACCAGTTGGAGATGCTATTGTGCGCGTAAGGAGAATATGAGATGATTCATGAGAATAAGACGATGTGGTCTCGTAATACGGGTCATTCGGGACGAATGCTGATTTGGTTCGTTATGTTTGGATGGAGCTATTATTATTTCTAAGGCATATTGAGAATAAATTGGAAGAAGTTTGGTCAGTTAGTAATGGTTGAATCAGTATGATCGTGGCAACGATCAGTTTCTTCAGCATGAAGTTATACATGTAATTTGTGGTTGCACACTTGGGCTTGAGCGCCACCACAACTTGGTTGATTTAGGAGGTATTTGATTCGAAAGGATTTATTGTGTAAGTGGATTCCGGAAGAGTTATGGCGGTCTAGATCACAACTTGAGGTTTGTATTTTCTGCAGTTTGAGAATTCAATTGCGTGTTGCGTTGGTTCTTCTGAAATGAGCTGAGTGAAAAGTTTTCTAGCCAAGGAAGTGTTTATTTTACTAGTAGTTCAGGAGTTATGATGAGTTCTGGTAATGTCGTATAACGACATAATAGGTGCAATGAGCGGCATGGGGACTGGAAGTTGAAGGTCACGGTTGCGGTTCGGTGTTGATAGAATGTAACGAGCTCAGATGAGTAGGAGTGAACTTAGATATTCAGAGTAAGCTGGCATTTTCTTTAGTGTCACCTGAGGATGGTGTTCTGTGGAAGAGGCTTTGTGTATTGACTTGCAAATTTTTTTGATTTGTTTTGCAGAATTTGAACGGTTGGTAGTATGGATGTACGGACCTTGCTACCTGAGCGGAAGATCGTGGGAGCGTACCCCCCGAGGGATTTGTATAAGTGTGACATGTTAGTCACTTGATTGTTATAGATTGAAACCAAGTATGGAGGTTATGGTAATATCACAAATGCGAGAGTTGATGCCTGCGAGGCGTTCTATTCCTTGGGTTGTGGACCGTGTGAGTTTGTCCCGATTTTGACGACTGTTTTTATGTGTCATGAATAGGTCATTGTGGGTTCTCGAAAGGTTATTTTTCCAGCATGGTATGATCAGAATCGGCTTGTGGTCTGTTGATGGGTCTAAATGTGGATGTGTGCTCTACACCAGGCCGAGTGGGTTCATTCAGCATAGCGTTTCCTACGGAGGAGTCTTTGGACATTGGATGTTATTTTCGTCGTTAGCTATTTCATGTAATACTATATTGTGCTATGTGGGTTGTGAGACAGCTTGATTATTCGCACATGTGTTGAGGTCCCGCGCAATCATAGTGTTATGTGAGCAGGATGGCTCTCGAGATGCAGATCATATATCGCACCTTAGTTGTGCTTGATTTTCGTAGCGTATGGCGCTATCTGTCTCCCTAGGATTTGTATTATGCACTTGGCATGCTTGTGGTTGATATTCGGACATTTCGTGAGTATAGGCATTACAATTTGATGTGTGTTTACTTTTGATTGTTATGTGCGGGTCGGGCGGCACGCCGCCACAAGTATATTGTTTGGATCGGGTGGCACGCCGCCACGGGTATGTGGTGTGGATTGGGTTGCACGTCGCAACATTATTATATTTGGATCGGGTTACACGCTGCAACAGTGTCACATTGGATTGGGTTGCACGCCGCAATAGCGAGATGTTAAGCACGATTCTTTATTTTTATTTTGGGTGTCCTGTTTCTTACCTCTGAGAAAGGCTAATAGTATTTGATGGCCCTTTTATTTGTTCTGCGGGCTGGATAGTTCTTTTCCAGAGTTCGTTCTTCCTTATGTGTCATATTTCAGTTATAGCTTGTGGGACCATTGATGGCATCATATGAACTCTTAGATAATGTTTGCGGTTGCTTATTGCCGGGGCAGCTTGTACTAGGAGAGACGAGATTATTGGACCTGGGATTAGTGCGATCGGATTTATATAAGGCATATTAAAGGGCAAATATCGTTATTTAGTTCAGAATGAGGTCATGGTTCTTGTCAGGAGGAGAGGCTCAATGATTTGTTGATCCGGTAGTGGTTATGAATTTCTAAACATCTCTTCCGTCGTGGCAGTATTGCAAGAGTTAGAACAGGACTTATATGCGTCATGAGATGTGTTGTGAGCATCGGATTCGTGGAATTTCGGCGATTGTTGTCAGAGGATGTTATTATGGTCATGTGAATTATGCGGTGCAGGGTGTGACTTCAGTAAGGGTATACAATTATGTTTTGGAACAGGATGTGGTGACTGATACGATGTTCGTATGTTGAAAGCAGGCCTGGTAGAGGATTTCAGATGCTGGAATTTGGCTCTAAGGCTTATTTGACTATATAATTGGGAGGATCTTCAGACTGGCTCGAGCTAATGTGCTCAACTGGTTGTGGTGGCACGGGCAGGCGCGCGAGGTGTTGAACAGTGATTTCGGAAAGCTCCGGAGCAGTTCTGAGCACGTTCGAGGATGAACGTATGTTTAAGTGGGGGAGAATGTGACGACCCGACCGGTTGTTTTGAGCTCTAGCGCGTCGTTCGGTGGCTTGAATCCTTGGGTAGCTTCACTTCAGGTATTATGACTTGTACGTGTGGTCGGAATTGAATTTCGGGAAGTTCGAAGTTGATTTGGAAAGAAAATTCTCATTTCGGAAGCTTTAAGTTGGAAGAGTTGACTAAGGTTTGACTTCTGAGTAAACTACCTCGGAATCGGGATTTGAAAGTTCCAATAGATTCGTATAATGATTTCAGACTTGGGAGTATGTCCGGATCGGATTTTGGGTGACCCGGGAGCATTTCAGTGCTTATTATAGAAAGTTGACATTTTGAAAGAATTTCATAAATTTGGATTGAAGTGTATTTTGATGTTATCGATGTCTGTTTGGGATTTCGAGCCCGATAATAGCTCCGTATGGTGATTTTACTCTTAGGGGCGCATCTGGATGTGGATTTGGAGGTCTGTAGGTCACCCCGGGGTCATTTGGCGAAAATTAGAAAATTGAAGATTTTGGGAAGTTTGACCGGAAGTGAACTTTTTGATATCGGGGTCAGATCCCGATTCTGGAACTTAGAGCAGGTCCGTAATGTCAAATATGACTCGTGTACAAAATTTGAGGTCAATTGAGTGCGATTTGATAGATCTCGACGTCGAATGTAGAGGTTTGAAGTTCTAAAGTTCACTAAGCTTGAATTGGGACACGATTCGTGGTTTTAGCATTGTTTGATGTGATTTGGGGCCTCGAGCAGGTTCGCGTCATGTATTGGGACTGGTTGGTATGATTAGACGGAGTCCAGGGGGCCTCGGGTGTGTTTCGAGGTGGTTTCGGACCAAGTTTGGCTAAGATGATATTGCTGGTTTGCTAGTGCTGGTGTTGTTCTTCGCGAACGCGAAGGGGCTCACGCGTTCGCGAAGAAGGAGTTTTGGACTGGGCCATTTGTTCTACGCATTCGCGATCAGGGAGTCGCGTTGGCGAAGGTCTGGGCAGTTGAGCTTCGCGTTCGCGATTGCCCTCTCGCGTTCGCGATCGCGCTCTCGCGTTCGCGTAAGGTAAGTTGGGCCTAGGAAGCTTTTGGTCTATGCATTCGCGTGGATGGTTCCGCGTTCGCGGTGCTCAGGCCTGGAAAGGCATCACGTTCGCGAGGCTATCTTCGTGATCGCGAAGGAGGAAATTGGGGATGACGCAAGTTGTGCTTCACGAATGCGAGGGAAGTGCTACGTTCGCGAATAAGGTCGGACTGGGCAGTGTTCTTTTTAAATCGGGGGTTTGGCTCATTTTCACTTCACTTCTTCCATGTGAGCCGATTTTTGGAGCAATGTTTGAGTGCTATCTTCATCATCTATTATGGGGTAAGTGATTTCTTCTCATTATTAGTTAAATGTAAGATTTATACATGGAATGGAACATGAAAATTTGTAGAAATTGTGGGATTTCGGAAGAAAATTAGGAATTGGTATTTTTGGATTTTGACCACAAAATTAGACATGGAATTGAGAATAAATTATATTTTGAGTTTGTCCTGTTATGGGTAAATTTTATCTTCGAAAATTTTCGAAATTCGGGCACGTGGGCCCGAGGGTTGATATTATCAACTTTTTGAGCGGAGTTGGAAATTATTTAAATTGATTAATTATGGGTATTAGAACATATTTTGATTAGTTTGCACATTGTTTGCATAGTTTTGGATCGTCAAGCATTGGTTGAGGTGTTAGAGTAGCGTTGGAGCCGGCTATGGAACGGAGCAAGGTAAGTCTCTTTTCTAACCTTGTAAGAGGGAATTAACCCCATTGGTGAATTGATTTAATATGTGCTTCTATTTGTGGGGGGTGCGCACTCACGAGGTGACGAGAGTCCGTAAGTAGCTATTAATTATGCTTATGTCCGGATAGTCTAGGATCCAAATCATGTTATACTTGCGATGTTTTGCACCCTACTTATTAATTTAATCACTTAAATCATTTTAGAACTTGATAAAGGAATTGTAAAAGGTTAAATTTCATTTACTTGAGTTTTGGATGGGTCACTTGACTGTTAATGAGAATTGGTGTTTCTTTGAATATTAGCCTCTTAATAATCTTGAATCGGTTGTTTATAAAGTATTTTCTCTTCTCGTGGAGCGGGCCGAATGCCTCAGTAGCAGATAGATGCATCTATGGTTCGTGCCATTCGACCCTCGGCAGTGCACAATTTATATATATTTGTATGTTGGATCGGGCCGTACGACCTCGGCATAATTCGTGCATAATCATTCTTGGAGTCCAATTATAATTGATATTGTTTCATTTGCTTGAGAGATTAATTTGTTAAATGATGAAAATTAATTTGGGATTTATTATCAGTGAAAGAATTATTTATTTATTTTTTGTTATTGAGTTTTCAGCTGTATTTACATAATCCATGCTTAATTATAGTTTTGGCATTTTATTGTTAGCCCATAGTAAGTGTCGAAGTCGACCCCTCGTCACTACTTCTTCGAGGTTGGATTAGATACTTACTGGGTACACGTGTTTTACGTACTCATGCTACACTTGTTGCATATTTTGTGCAGGTACATGTATGTCTAGCGGTCTTGTGGGCGCAGAGGCGCGGCTATTGCGGGGACTTAGCTGAGTTGCATCCCATGTTACGAGTCCGCAGCACACAGAGTCTCCATCAGAGTTATTTATATTCTCCTGTCTAATTTGTATTCCAGACAAATGTTATATTTTATCATATTTCCTAGTTGATGCTCATGCACTTGTGACACCGGATTTTGGGGATGCCTACTGAATGTTTAGTATGGTAGTTCACGTAATTATCATTGTTTCACCATGTAAATTCTATTTCATACTATTTAATTAATGAAAATTATGATTTCAAAAGGAATAAAAATGAATAATAAAGTGGATCAATCATCGTTGGCTTGTTTGACGGTGGCGTTAGGCGCCACCACAACCTATAGTAGATTTTGGGTCGTGACACACATAATATCGTTAAACGATGGTGAATTATCCACTCAATTACTCAAATTAATTAACACAATGATTGATAAGTTTAATGAAGATCTATAATAGTTGTCCAAGACTTTAGGAGTTTTTCAATTATATATCTCTTTTCATTATGAAACTCTTGCAAAGTTTGAACAAGATGTCTACTATCATATTTGTTTTATTATAAAAAGAACACAATTTTAGGTTGATAGTTGACAACAAGCAAACGGATATGTACTAAAGGTGTTGGAGTTACAACTTTTTTGTCAATCCTTGTCCATCTTACGAATGTCAAGCCCGGCCAAAATAGCATTTTTAATATCATAAATTAAATAAGATTAATTCTTTCGCGATAACAAGTTTATTCACATATCTTTATGTTAACTATTAGGTGCGCTTATTGTTATACGTGTATACGTGCGAGGCACGTATATAGTGACTAGTTATACTAAAAGCACAAAGGCCCTTAGCGAAATGTCGTTCACCTTTTTTACCCTTTTAAAATAGAGTTCACACTAGACAAAATAGTCATTTGATTATTTTTCCTAAAATTTAGGATTCTAAAATCAACTAAAATTATGTTATTAATTATTTCCCTATATAAATAATGTAAAAGATCCTAATATTAAGGACTTTAAGAAACTAAAAATTAGTACTTATATAGGTGTGCAAGCATTTACATGTTTAAGGAAGATTACCAACGAAGAATTAAAATACTTCTTTTTGAGAACTTTTATAAGTGTAACACGCAAAAACTCAAATTTTATAAATTTAGTGTATATTGCCGAAACTAAAAGTGTACAATTTTATATTACTTAAAATCTCAAATTATAATTTTTGTTTTAAGAGTTGTGTACGAATGTTAGATTATGGGTTTGCACTTCAATACCAGATCCTACATTAGAATTTAACAGCTAAATAATACTCTAACAGTGTAAATAATATAACTTATTTTGAGTACATGCATTAACAATGTAAATAATGTTTAAGCAAATTTTAACTCATATCATAATGATTTAATTTATATCATTTTATTTCTCTCTAAATATAAATTTTGTCGGATTTAAATATTACTAATCTAATAAAATTCTTTGTATAATTATATCTAACAATATTGTTTTTCGTACTCTTCTATTTGAGTTCAATAGGAATAACATGAAATTTATATTAGGTACTTTGAGCAAATAGAATTTATTTCCTTAAAGCTATGAAAACATAGTATAGTTACATGATATTTGACAAGTCAGTATATTATTCTATTTTATTTGAACTATTAAAGCAAATGCACAACTCATATATCGAAGTTATGTAAAGGCATTAGAATACTTTTGCATGATAATATTTTTTCTTTATTAAGTTGACTAAATATGATCAATAGTCTTTATTAAGCTTTTATTTTAAAATTTTATTTTATAACTCATCACATAGTTTAATAATTTTGTGTAATTTTTTTAAATTTTATATTTATTGATATAAGAACAGCCCAAGTACTCTAAAGCTAGTATATAAAAAAAAAAGGTGTAAGTTGCAATTGCCGTGATAAAATGGCGCCACATCGTAGTGTAAGTTAAGTCTCTCTCTCGGCTCCTTCTAAATCTAATGGTCTTTCCGTAGGCATTTTAATTTATTTATCTCTCCAAAACCACCCCAAAAAATCCTCCCCTAAATCCCCACTTTCGCCTGCAATCCACTCCAACTCAATTCATTGAAATAGATTGAATCAATAGTCTAATTCGAAATCAAGATTCCCAGTTAGATATTTACAGTTTAAAATATGCAAGACTTCCGCCCAATAAAAACAGCTTACTATATATTTACTTAATCCTTTTAAAGAAGAGTTCATAAGGGTAGGTTATACCACACTTTTATATATGAGGGGTGAGCAATGGGATGGAAGATTAAAATACATATAATATATATAAGCACGTTTACAGGAGAAATTAAAGTTCAAACAAATTGAATATCCAATTCAGGCTACTATACAAATGCAAGTCCGGTAGAAGTATCCAAATCCAGCTAGAAGCTAGTGCTCTGTTGATTTTCAAACATCAAGTCCCTAATCCCTGAGAAACCACCTTACTTTGAGAGTAGCCCAAAGAAGGGATTTGTAATGGCAGAGTGCAAAACCATGCCAGCTGACATCAGTAGCGCCATGTCAACCTTGTTTCTGGGCAACACCAAAAAACTACTTCCTTCAACTCTTTCAAACCCACAGAGCTCCAGAAACTGCACACCTTCTTTGAAAATTCCAACTCTAGCCTGCCATCCATGAGGAGTGAAGTAACATTAACTTGAATCCAAAATTCACTTGATCCAAACAAATGGAAATCTCATCATTACAAAAACAAGCTATCCCGACCTATTCTGATTCACTATTTCGGCTTGGTCAAACAAAGAAAGTGACACTAGAACATATACGGCAATTTAGAAAGAAAGAACAGTACAAGGGTATTTCTGCAAACAGTAGATTACATTCTTCAATGCAAAAGATATAGTGAGTGGAACAGAAGCAGGCACAAGAAGCTAATATAGCAACACATCATTTTAGACTTTATCATAAGTAACACATCAACCTAAACCTTAGTAAAAAAAGGGATGATTCTAAGAAACAATTTCACTAGGCAGACATGGATACAATGCCATGGATGAAATGGGAAAGATTATATAAAATTAAGACCCTAATCTACATCTACACCATTACATGGCCAACAGTAACAACACGTCCGGTGGGGAGAAAGGAGGGGCGGGGTGAGAGATCCTGCTCCCAGCCTCTCTGCTCATCATGATAATTTTGTCTCGATCCTTACAATATCCAAAAAATGAGGTAAATTTCATTCTTTCGGCATGTGCTTAAAAAGTATTCACCTGGAAAGCTGGATTACTGAGCCGGATCTTCCTGAACTTTCCTTCATCAGGATTGCTAACAACGTTTCTCACATAAACTAACAGAGCATTGAAGGCCCGTTGCACTTTGGCATCCTCCTCCTGACACATGAACATTTAACAATATTGTTATACTGGATCGAATATGGCTTTCGAAGTTGATATCTGATAACTCACTGTAACTTGATATTTAAATATGCATGTACTGTTCCAATTACTTTCCTGGACAGAGTTTTTTATTTTCCCGCAGCAAGCAGAAGGGCAAGAAGCTAAAAGCTAATTTGCATAAACTTGTAAGAGACTGGAAATTTTTAATCAGAATTAAATAGTGAATCAGAAGTGACCAGGATTCAGATACCTCATGCTGACGCCTGAGAGATCTTAAGCATTCCATCAAAACCTCTTTCTTTGTAGCGGAGTTACCAGATGATGCAGGAGAGTCAACTTTCAATGGCTTCTGAGATCGATTTTAGGGAGAAGAATTAATTGCAGCCAAACTGATGAATCCAATCAATCTCATAAACTGTCAATACAATTGTAAAACACAATACCTTTAATTCCCGCCTTGAGGTTTCAATGAATTTTGAAGATGTAGAGCTATTCATAGAAGAACCAAGGCTAGCCCTCCTTTCTACCTGTCAGGACATGAATTTGCAACTTATCTTAATCCCAACTAGATATGAAGTTGGGATATATGGTGCATAATTAAAAAGCAAAACAAAAGTTTAACAGCATGCCAATATGCTATAGTTTCAGTTTACACCAGAGTATAGAGTTGGATTATAATTTACTCAAAATGAAAAAAAGAATAACACAAACACCCCCAGGTCTTTGGTCTAGTGGTAAGAGCTAGCTCATGTGCAGGCGCACAACTCACGAGTCCGAACCCTACCGCAGACAAAAGCTTGATATTCATGTTGAGGAGGGTAGAGGGACAGGTCCATTATCCACTGAGTTTCAAATCTTGTGCCGACTTGCCCCCGAGTATTTCTCAGTTCAATAAAAAAATGAATAACTGAAACAGTTATAAGAGCATGACAGAATGTTTCAAGGTACATATAGCTGCATTTGCAGTTGTATAACACCTAAACGACTTACTAAAAGATGCAGCTACACACATCTAATCATATGAATAGTACTATTTGGACAAGTACCAACTTAATTTCAGTAAAAAATACTAGTAATACCATGTCCTGTTGCAGTTTTTGACGAATTCTCTCCCTTGCCCTTCTCTCTTCTTCTTTTTCGGCCTTCCATTGTGCTTCAAAGCTGAAACGTGAGCAAAGTGCAGAAACCTAAAATGAGGATTTTCAGCCAAATAAGCACAAGGTATTTTTATAAAGGAACACACCGTTTCCTCTCATTTTCCTCAGCCAGTCGTTTTGCTGCAAGCAGTTCTTTGCCAGCACGTATCCTTTCCTACAAATAAACAGAAGCATTTGAATTTGATAAGTAAATATATACCTACATATATAACATCAGATCATTATTACTTCTGTGAGATCATACGCACTAGTTTCAAACTTTCAATATAAGCATTTTAGAGAGCAAATAGAATCTGGAAATCAAAAGAAAGTAGAACAATAACTAACTCTGCATTTCTCAGCAACTTACTCCAGGTTAACAATTTGATTTTATTATGGAGGGATCTACAAATATTAGTTTCGATCCTTCGTTCTAAAGTATAGGGTTTTTGGATCAATGTATTACAAATGATCTCTATCTAGGTATTGCCGGAAATCTTTTCCAAAAATGCTTCAAGCCTAAGAATTCATGGATTTAACATCTTTGCATTACCATCTGACATCTGTTAGTCAATCATGTCTACTTTTTTTTTTTTAATTACACTAGCAGATCATTGGAATTTGTTTGTGAGCTAATTGAAAGAAATGAGGATTCATATCGCGGACCCCAACTTGTTTGGGACTGAGACGTAGTTGTTGTTGTTGTTGCAATAGCCAATCATTGGAATTTGACATTTAAAGCTGAGAAGATGATTCCATCTTTCAAACAGTGACATCGACAAGAATCCTCGCATAGGCTTGCAATGTATAGTTGTTCACGTATAGAAATTTATTCAAATCATGCACCAAAAGTTCATCAAATCATTCTATCACAACCATTAGATTTCCCACATTTAACATATTGACAATTAACTTGCCACATTCCCAAATGAATCAGAATTTACACTGCGGAAAGTAAGAGAAAAAGGAAAATACTCCATACCTTCTCCCTTTCCCTTTCCAGCTTTTTCTCTTCCTCTTCTCGCCTCTTGCGTGCTCGTTCCCTAAAGAAGCAGAATTTCCATTCACCAATATCAGAAAAGAAAAAAAATAATAATAGGGACTGAAAATAAACCATACACTAATCACAGCGAAGCAGTTTCAAAAGGCAAAACATGATCCAAGGAAAGAGAATGTCTATTGGCAGTTTCCAGTTTTAGGATTAAACACGAAACTTCCTCATGAAACTTTACTGGAAAATCAAACCTTAGCTCTTGTGCTTTCAACTTCACTTGTTCCGAATCAAAAGCAGCACTAGGAGTTTCAATAATGTCCACATGAACCTGTATGGCATTCTCTCATCAGAATTTTTAGGACTGAGTTGTGCAATAAAACAGTTATAAAAGATAGGAAACGCAAACAATTAAACATCAAAGATCAGTTCGCCTGAAAGGGCAACTCCTGTCTCGAAGAGACATTAATAGAATCTGTAAATAAATGGAAACCCTATAAACAAAGAATTAAAAGATGCAAAATCAGATAATTCAGCAAGCATTGCGTAAACACATATGCATCCATAGGTCTATTTAGGACATGACCAATCTATATCAAGCGACCTACTCTCATTTTGTACTCTACCTCTGCTACTTGGACCTTCTATTAAATGTAGTCATTTCTGAAACTTATCTAATCTTGTATAACTGCACATCCTTCTTAACTTCTGCATTCCTACGACACTAATTTTGTGGATCTGTTGGACCTAGAGACACAACATTCTCTCCCATATAACATGGTTGGTGACACAGCCATTTTATAGAACTTGCCTTACACTTTGTTACATATCCTCATATCTCATAATACTTCAGTAGCAATTCCTTTTCAACCACTCCTACTTTGACTATGTTACATATTCATCTATCACAGCCTTCTCCTGAAATATCGAGCTTAATCTGAAATGTCTACATTTAGCACCACAATCTCATCTAATCTATATCAGCTTCACTCATCTTATGTTGACTAAACTCACACCGCGTATATTTAATCCTACTTCTACTATCCCAAAACCCTTAATTCTCTTCTGCACAATTCAAGCTTTTGGTTGACAATATTGCTAATTTTGCTAATTAACGCTACAGGCCCTCATTCTGTATACATTAAGTTAGCTCATCCATAACTAGGGTAAACAAGTACCGGCTCAATGCAGATCCTTGTAATATACTCACAATCATGTAAAATCCTCTGTATCCCCTACCAACGTTCTCACACTTGTGATAGCTCCTTCGTACATATCCTTTTATGGCATTTCTATATGTAATATGTGTTACTTTCTTCTCTAACACCCTCCAAATGACAATTGTTGGCATTCTATCATACGACATCCCCAGGTCAATGAATATCATGTGTATATCATTCTTTCTCTCCCTATGAATTTTCATCAATCTTCTTATAAAAATATAACCTCTGTTGTAGTTCTAACAGACAAAAATCCAAGCTGGTTCTCTGTCACTCTAGTAGTATCCCTAAGTTTACGCTCTATTGCTCTTTCCTAAACTATTTTTGTTTATATCAAAATAGTTGGCTCAATTTTGAATATCTCCTTTGTTTTGATATATCAGAATCAAAATACTTTTCTCCTCTTGTTTGCATCCTTCCACTCCTTAGTACTGCAACATTAAATAACTAGGAAAGCCATATTACTCGAACCTCTCTAAGACACTTCCGTACCTGTAGAGGGATACCATCTGGACCTCATTTTTTTATTGCGCCCTTTATTTCTGAAGGCCTAATTCTACGAGTGTAACTAAATCTTCTATCCTGCACAGAGGTATGGAGATCTGTAAAGTTATCATCGTGATTTGAGTTGAACAATTGATCAAAATGGACACTCTATCTCACTTGCTTTACCAGCTCTTTGCACCACCTCATTCCACCACTATGATTCTTGGTCGAGAATCTAGGCCTTTAGAACAACTAGCAGTCTAGCACTTCACTTGCTCCTTTCTTAATACAACATTATAACTTCCTTCCACTAGGTAGCTGTTTTCCCTTCTATTTCCCTGCTCCTTCCTCCTCCATATGTTTTCCTGAATTGCTAATTGGTTAATGCCCTTTAGTGCCTACCACCGAATGTCAATTTCTTGCAACTCGTCTGATCTTCTCTACTCTTCCCTTTCACATCCAGAAACACCCCTTCATGTTAGTTAGTCGGGGCTTCCCTGGTATAATCTTGCAATCCTTACATGCAACTCTATCTTGTCTCTTGACTTTTGCAAAGGATAACGACTATTTGACTAAAGTTACCTCCACTTATAAAGGTGTGATATTCTTTTTAAAATATGTGTTAGATGAATTAAAGAATAAGACAAACTCTAGAATAGCCTTTTCTTCTTCATTCCTAGTACCCACTAAGTCAAAGGCTTGCATGACATGAAAAACAGTGACTTAAGAAAAGTTGAAAGAAACTTTTTAAACATACTTTAACTTGATACACCGTATATTTTACACAATTCATAAATTTGGCCAATCCTTTTTTTTAGCAAGAAGTTAAATTTAGCAAATATGAAACATATAGAAATAAATTACATAAAATTCACGAACTTTTTATTTTCATGCTATTAAGCATAGCGTTGGCTTGGGATGATTCTATATAGAGAAGCGGGTTAGTGAAGATTCATATAGCCGACTTTAGCTTGTTTGGGATTGAGGCGTAGTAGCAGTTGAATTGAACACAAGTTAAATTTTTTAGAACTTTAGGAACTAATTCAACTTTGAAATTAAGTTTTTCTGTAAAAATATATTCTAGCATTTATTCTTGTTCTCATACCTATTAGTCAAACTAGTTTAGAGAAACGATATTACACTAATGTGTATAATGGCCTTCTTAGCTTTTTGACTATACAACCTAGAAAGCTCCAGTTAATTCATTTTTCTATAAGCACTAACCATTAGAAGTAAATTCACCATCAATCTTTGGTAGAAAGAGAAGTAGAAAAATGCTCTAGAGTCTGCTAGCGAAAAAATGCTCTAGGGTACTTAACTACACCTCTCTCAAATACCTCATCCATACTTACAGTAATGACTCGCTCTTCTTTGAAGATACACATGTTTGCATGCTGTTGCCACTGTGTCCTGATTGGATGTCCGAAGATTACGTCCATTAGAAGATGACACTATTAGCTTAAAAATGTACTTAACACTCAAATTTCCCAGGACATAAATATATATATATAGAGAGAGAGAGATACTCATTCTCATCTTAAAAGTGACAATCAAATCACAAAAGTTATCAAATTAATCATGAACACTGATGTACAAGGGTAAAGAAAGGCTATCATCAGTGTTAAGATACCATGGGCATCTCATCAATGTCTGCGTCATTCTCATGATCAATAATCCAATTTACTGCATCCTCAAGGCTTGAATTACCTGAAAGAAGTAATGATTTGCAATCATAAAAGGGGACAGCTCAGCTAACCACAAAAGTTAGCATCTAAAAGACAAAACAATAGGTAATGCTAGTAAAAAGATAAACTTTCTTTTTCCTTTTCGGGGTGGAGCGGGGGTGGGGGTTTAGCAGCGAGAGCAACTCCCTAGGATTTGATGCCAACCTAGAGACTGCACTACAGGAAGACTGCATAAATAAGTAGAACAAGCGGAAGTTCTATAATATACAAATATTTGGCAAGATAAATGGACTTGCATAAAACAGAAGGTTGAAAGTCCACATCACTTAGTTGATGCAACACCTCTACAGGATAAATCTCAACATCAACTCTATTTATGTGGCCTAGTAACCAAATCTACTCACATCTTCAAGGAAAAGCCTAACAGGTCATTAGATACAGGCATGGCGACATATGATGAGGTATTTTATGTGAAGAGCGTAGTTTTCAACCATTCATATAGTAAAAAATGGATCAAGGAAAAGAAATCATGCAGAAAATTCTGTCTACATGTCCTTTACATCTCAAAGATATAAAATAGAAACATGGAGAGAATGTTAGACAAAAACAAACGATTAAACTAATTAGTTAATGTATATGCATGAAGGGATTGAGGGCTTCCATCATAATGAATTTTTCTGAGTAGCTTTCCCATACAAAATGACATGTTTTAGCTAGATAATTCAGATTGATTAACAACCCATATAGCCTAACAGTTATATACTACTTCAGAAGCAAAAGTTATATTAAATTTGTCTCCTATGCTATATAGGTGCAAATCTTTTCCTAGAATATATCTAATACCAGAAGGATCACCATACCAGAAGAATGAAGAGCCTTGGTGGCTCGAGCCTCTGAAAATCCCATTGCTTCAAGTTCACTTACCAAGCTTCTGTTACTGTCAGAAGCAGCCATTTCTGATCGTTGATATTAATTCTCTTGATATAAGAAATATTGAAGCGTTTCTGCGAAGTAACAAATGTTTCTTCAACAATGATATTTAACATATGAAGAAAACACAGCTTAATTAACTTAAAACAATACGTTCCTTGTATGTATATATGCTTTTTGGCATTTTAAAATCAAAATACTGGACAGTAACCAACCAGAAGGTTGGATATAAAACGGCAATATAGAAGTCTTTGTATGCATTCACTTCTCCTGATTGTTCTCTATTTCTTGTGCACAGAAATCATGAAGATCAAGTTTTATACTTCAGAATTTATTCAAAGATGCCTAGCTTAAAATTACAACTCTTCAGTCACTATCATTACTTATAATTGGAGTATACAATCATCTATCATCGGCTGTGCTTTATAATGTGACAACTATCATAAAAGTTGTCTGCATAATGCCTAAAGTAATAACAACAACAAGAAACAATAGCATAGATTCATCTAATATGAGACAGGGAAAAAGAAAAAAGAAATTACTCAACATGTGTTGGCATCAAATAAGTGTGGCAATATAAATGGAAGAGGGCGAAAAACAAATAATCAAGATAACCATTAGTAGTTACTGATAATATCCGTAAAAGGAGTGTAGATAATCTAGATTATAAAATGATGACGATCAATCAATCAACTTACTCCTAGTCAAACCAAAACAAGTTGATGCCGGCTGCATGAATCATTTATATCCATTCCACCATATTGGGGCACATTTCATTCCAATAATAATAAATTTGTATAGATTGATGTCAAGCCGCTAAAATGGGGTAAAGAGAAAGAAATCAAATTCGATGTACAGTAATCCGTAAACTATGAGAAGGATGGAAGAGTTGACCCGACCAAACTGCCTGAAGAAACTAAGAAAAAATAACAATAAACGAACTCCAATTTTGTGAAAGAGGGAAAGAATAGAAGGCCGTAGAAGCTTGAAACCCTATTATAGTAATATAATTAACACATATGGAATAGCATATGAAGGCTAAAAAAATCACAAAAAGGAAGCATACCCTTTTTGTGGCAAAGACAAATTCAGCTGCTTGTGTCGATTTGATGTGCAGATTAAATGCGGAGTAAATTCATTCGGGAAGTTGAGGCACAGGGACAAAGTGGAGAAGAAGAACGCCATTTGCAAGTTAAGGGGGGATGCCGATTCTTTGCCTCAAGCCTTAAGGTAAAGGTAACTAGTTTCGGGGAAGATGGATTCCCAGCTGGGCAATGTCAGCGTTGATTATGCTTTTTGAACAAGTAGAACCACCTATACAGAATTGCAACAAAGGTAATTTTTCCATTGCTGATTCGGTGAAGAAGAGAGATTAAAGGATGTATATATGTTTTATTAGCAATTATATACACTGGTAAATCTACCCGCGCTTTCGCGCGGTCATTAAAAATCTCTCATTAAGTTATAAAATAATCTTTTTATTACCTAATGTAGCTCAAAGTAATAATATAAAATAAGAAGATAACAAATAATTGTTTTAAATATGGCATTAACAATTGAGATCACGGGAAAATTATAGGGAGGGGTTATGGAGGTGTGATAGTTACAATCATAATAGTGATGAGTAGTGGGAGGTTATTTACATCACGAGTGAAAGTAGTGGGAGTAGTGGACATCCAAATTTACTAATAGTTTTACAATACTCCCTATTCGATGTCCAAGAACAGATAATATGCCTCGTTAAAACCTTACTAAGAAAAAATCCTGTGGAAAAAAATCTTAGTAAAAGAAAAAGAGTACACATATCTTTATTTGCTGCCTCATTAAAAACCTTACCAGGAAAACCCAGTGGGACAAAACCTATGCTAAGGAAAAAAGAGTACAACGTGTATCTTACCCCCTCATGAAAACATCACTTTATTTCTCGAAGACGGTGCATTCCAATCTTCTGTCTCAACTTCTCAAATGTTAAAGTTGGTAATGCCTTAGCGAACAGATTAGCCAAACTTTCACATGAACGAATCTGTTGAACACTAATTTCACCATTTTGAAAAAGAAATTTGGTGAAATGTGCTTTGTTCTGTCTCTTTTGATGTATCCTCCTTTCAGTTGAGCAACGCAAGCAACATTGTCTTCATATAGAGTAGTTGGATTATCTTTTTTCATAAGAAAACCACACATTTCCTGAATGCTGAGTCATTAATTTCAACTAAACGCATTCCCGACTAGCTTCATGAATAACTATTATCTCAACATGATTTGAAGATGTGGCAGCTATTGTTTGTTTTATTGAACGCCATGATATAGTTGTATCTCCATATGTAAACAAATAGACTATTTGAGATCGGGTTTTATGTGGATCAGACAAATATCCTACATCGACATAGCAGATCATTTTTGACTTAAATTCATTAGAATAAAACAATCACATATCTATAGTTCCCCGAAGATATCTAAATATATGCTTAACACCATTCCAATGTCTTCTTGTTGGAGAGGAGCTGAATCTTGCTAATAAGCTTACTGCAAAAGCAATATCTGGTGGGATATTGTTGGCAAGATACATCAATTCCCTAATTGCATTAAGATATGGAGTTTCATCACCAACGAGCTCTTCATCATTTTCTTGAGGCCAAAATGGATCTTTATTTATGTCAAGCGATTTCACAACCATTGGGGTACTCAATGGATGTGCATTATCCATGTAAAATCACTTTAAAACCTTTTCAGTGTATGTTGATTGATGGACAACAATTTCATTTGTTATATGCTCAATTTGTAGGCCAAGATAAAATTTTGTCTTACCAAGATCTTTCATTTCAAATTCTTTCTTCAAACACTCAACAACCTTTGGAAGCTCTTTAGAAGTGCCAATGATATTCAATTCATCAATATAGACAGCTATGATGACAAATTCAGATCCAGACCTCTTAATAAAGACGCAAGGGCAAATAAGGTCATTTTTGTACCCTTTCTTTAGCAAATATTCACTAAGGTGATTGTACCACATCCTCCCTGATTGCTTCAATCCGTATAAGGATTTCTGAAGATTTATTGAACAAGTTTTCCTTGAACTTTTATGTGCTTCATGAACTTTAAATCATTCAGGGATTTTCATAAAAATTTCAATGTCCAATGAGCCATATAAATAGGCTATGACAACATCCATCAACCGCATATCAAGCTTTTCATGGACTGCCAGATTTATTAGATACCTGAAGATAATTGCATCTACCACAGGAGAATATATCTTCATATAATCAATGTCAGGCCTTTGGGAAAACCTTTGTGTCACAAGTCGTGCTTTATATCTTACGACTTCACCTTTCTCATTTCATTTTCGCACAAAAATCCATTTGTACCTCACTGGCTTGACACCTTCAGGCATTCGGACTGATTGGTCCAAAAATTTCACGTTTTTCGAGTGAAACCAATTCTGCTTGAATTACATTTTTTTTATTTTGGCAGTCATTTCTCTATCTACATTCATAAATAGATTTTGGCTTAAGATCCTCATCTTGTTGCATTACTTCAACTACAACATTATATGTAAAGTTGTTGTCAGCAACAATATTATTTCGATTTCACCTTTTTCCTGTAGAGACATAACTTATTGAGATCTCTTCATTTTCATCATTTCCAGGTATTAGAACCTCCGGTGAGGTCTTATAAATTGTTATGTCTTTGTGCTCCTCTTGAGCAATTGTCTCCACGTTATGATCAACTTGATCATTTGCTCCTTTCCTTTTTCGGGGATTCTTATCCTTGGACTCGATTGGTCTACCACGTTTAAGGCGTGGCCTAGACTCATTTGCATTATCATACTGTCCAACTGGGACATCAACTCGAATTGGAGCATTTACCGCTGGAATATGCGATTTAGTAACATGGAAGGTTAGTAAATGCATCTGACAATTGATTTGCAACATTTTGAATATAAATGATCGTTTGAACTTTTTGTTCACATTGATTTTTACAAGGATCCAATTAGAGATAATACATCCCAATCTATCTCTTTACAGCTGTTTATTTTTTCCTCGTAATGTTGAAAAAACCGATTCATCAAAATGACAATCAACAAATCTGGTTGTAAACAAATCTCCTGTCATAGGCTCCTATTTAATAATAGAAGGAGATTCATAACCAACATATACTCCCAACCTTCTTTGGGGACCCATCTTTGTGTGTTGTGATGGAGCAATTGGAACATATACTACACATACAAAAATTCTTAGATGCGAAATATTTGGCTCATGATCAAAAGTCAACTATAATGGGGAGACTTCATGATAAGTGGTTGGCTTTATGCGCACAAGTGTTGCTGCATGCAAAATAGCATGTCCCCACACTGAAAGGGAAAGTTTTGTCCTCATTAGCAATGGTCTAGCTATTAATTGGAGGCGTTTAATCAACGCTTATGCTAAACCATTTTGAGTATGACCATGAGCAATCATATGCTCAACTATTATTCTAGTGGCCATATAATAATCAGTAAAGGCCTGAGATGTAAATTCACCAGCATTATCAAGACTAATTGTCTTAATTGCATAATCTGAAAATTATGCTCTTAACCTTATTATTTGGACCAACAATCTCGCAAATGCCATATTGCGAGTTGACAATAAGCACACATATGACCATCTGGTAGATGCGTCTAGCAAGACCATAAAATACTAGAATGATCCATAATGAGGGTACGAATAGACTCACATATATCACTCTGTATACGTTCTAGAAATGCAAGGGATTCAATCCCAACTTTAGCTACTGATGGTTTAATAACCAATTTTCCTTGATAACAAGTAGCACAAGAGAATTTCTTAAATTGAAGAATCTTCTTGTTCTTCGATGTGTGCCCATTTGAGTTTTCTATTATTCTGCGCATCATGTTAGAATCGGGATGGCCCAACCAATCGTGCTAAATGATAAAATCATTAGAAGTAGTAAACCATTTATTTACTATGGCATGTGATTCAACCACACTAATATTTGTATGGTACAACCCAAAAGAAAATGCGAGTAATTTTTCATGCACATTTTTTCCCCTGTTTTTATTGTAATAATATAAAGGTATTCAACTTTTCCTTCGAAACTCAACAAGTTTCTTTGAGACTAATTACAATACAATGCATCATTAATGGTCAATATCATTCCTCCAGGTAGTAATAAGGCTGCTCTTCCAGAGCCCTCAATTAATTTTGTACTACTAGATATTGTATTAATATAGACCTTTTTCATAACCAAATAAGAGAAAAAAAAAAATTTCTCTTAATATTGTGTGAGTTGCAGCACTATCCAAAAGGCATAAATCTTCATTACTCACCTTGGATCCAATTGAAGACTGAGAAATTTTATTTTCTTCATAAAAAAATAAAAGTACATTATAAGAAATACGAAAAAACTAACAACACCAACAACATAAGACAACTTAAGTACTACTTGAAAATAAAAACAACTTTAGAACGAGACAAAAAAATACTACAAATAAAAATAACTAACATAATTGCATTCCCCAGTAAAATGATCAAACTTTAGTTTTGATCCCCAAAGAAGTCTTCAACTTCCAAATGAATAAGATCATCGAGGCCTTCAAAATCATCATCATTCAAAGCAGGATTTGCCTCGGCATTATCATCATTTTGTTTGAAGGCCCTGCCTCAAAATTATTTTTAAAGGTCAAGTGAGACTCCACTGGGTATTAGCAGGAGATGCTCCAACATTATTTGCCTTTATTTTGATTGAGTTTTAATAAAGCTTGACAAAATGCTCAGATGCACGACATTCGATTTTCCAGTGACCTTTCATGCCACATCGACGGCAGTTACTGCTTTTGCCTCTTGAATGATTATTTTGAGAACCCATATTGTTCTCTAGTTTGCCATGACCACGACGATGACGATTATAATATCGTCGTTTACCATTTTCATTCCCACGTACATTCATATGGCCATGGTAATTATTCTGTCTTTTTTTAGATTTATCACGTCTCGCTACCATGTTTGCTTCAGGAATCAGAGCTGACTCTGTGGACGGGCTTCATGATTTTTAATCAAAAGGAAATTATGTTGCTCAGCCACCAAAAGGCATGAGATCAATTCAGAATACTTTTAAAAATCCCTTTCACGATATTGCTATTGTAATACCATATTTGAGGCATGAAAAGTCGTAAGAGTCTTTCCCAACAAATCATCATCATTCATAACATCCCCACATAGTTTTAATTGGGAAATTATTCGAAATACAACAGAGTTATACTCACTTACGGTCTCAAAATCTTGCAACCGTAAGTACATCCACTCATATCGAGCCCTTGGCAATACTGTAGCCTTGAGGTGATCATACCCTTCCTTCAGGCCAGTCCACAATTCAAGTGGATCTTTCACTGTCAAATATTCAACCTCAAACCTTCATCCAAATGTTGACGAAGGAAAATCATGGCCTTCGCTTTGTCTTGGCTTGATGCCTTAGTACCCTGAGTAATGACACATACCCTGAGTAATGGTGTCACCAAGGCCTTTAGCGGCTAAGTGAATTTCAGCATCGAGAACTCAAGAACTCATGATAGGTAATTCTTTCCAGAAATGTCAAGTACCACAAATTCAAGCTTTGACAAATTCGACATAGTGAAAACTATCAAAGAAGAAAAATAATTAGAAATCATTAGGATAATAGCGTAAATAAACGATTGACATAATATCAAATTTGTGAGCTATATACAGTAAAATTATAATTCCATAGAAAAGAATACTATTTTTTTCAAATTATTAATATATCTTTGATATTAACTAGAACAAAAAGGTCATCTAACTTTAACACAATTTCAACTGTCGAACAACATAAAATAAGTTTTCTTCTCTCAATTAATTCTAATAACATGAGAATTAGCAACTTTTACGTGACAATCATGCAAACAACTTAAAAGAAAGAAACATAGAATACTTTATTTTTACACATGTCCAAAGATATGAGAAACTATAAAACTGCATATTAAAGACACTAATCATGAAATCAAAATGTATAACGAAGAAAACAGAATGAACAAATATACCTGAACAACGAAAAGAGCTCAACTTCGTGCTGATAATATATTAAGAAATGTAAATCAAAGTAACAATATAAAAAAAGAAGTTAAGTAATCAAATAAGAGAAGAAGAGATAATTTTCTTATTTCATCAAGTGTTCAAGTGTGTCCCATATCACATTTCATGCCTCTATTTATACTATTACATATAAGGTTACAAAATGATTGTCTTAAACATGACATTAATAATTGAGATCATGGGGGAAGATTATGGGGAGGGGTTATGGAGGTGTGGGAGTTACAATCATAATAGTGATGAGTAGTGGGAGGTTATTTACATCATCGGTAAAAGTAGTGAGAGTAGTGAACATCCACATATACTAATAATTTTACAACACTTTTTAATTATTCAATATTAAAAATAATAAAACGTAAGTTCTTGTAAATTCTTAATATGAAAATAGTTAATTACATTAAACACTTCTAAAATATGACTCAGATTTTGGATGCACCCTTGTATTTTAAAATCATATACTTACACCATTTAAGACTTAAACCTCCTATGAAGTATATAGGAAATTAAGTATAATATATTAAAATATAATTGTTAAAAAAATAAAATTATAAATAATGTTTTACATATTTATTTTTATGAAATTAAAAAAAAGATAATTTTTTGTTGAATTGTGAATTATTTTGTTACTTTTTTGGAGAATTATTCTATTAATTTGTTAGAGCGAGACTCGCTCGCCTCTCTCTAAAATTTTCTTCTATCCCGCCTACAAGCTTCCCTTTCTCAGCCAACAAGCACCAATAACACAAAAATAACGACAAACACAATCAGTAGTGGACTCAGAATTTTATGCAAGCGGGTTAAATTTAAGATGACGATAATTATTAGCATAATCGATATGGGGCACGACAATCGGGATTTGGTCGCATCTCTTTCTATTTTCTTTCTTTTTTCTTTTTGGTTAATTTTATTCAAGCGTGATCTTAAAATAAAGTCATTTTAAATTTGGCGCCTCTATTTTTAATCAAGGTCACATATTCTTAAATAAGTACAAAAAAGCTATTTACTTCTATTTTTAAAATAAATTATCTATTTAATTTAAAAAATCTTACTTCAGCGAATTCAAGATTTTGTAAATTTTAACAATAAATCAATATAAACAATTTATATATATATATATATATATATATATATATATATATATATATATATATATATATA